>JAJHUR010130266.1:2606-14214 GCA_027495735.1 Lutjanus campechanus | reverse complement strand
TTTTTTATGATGAAAGTGTAATAATTTGGTGCACTGTGTCATAGCCAACCAAAGTGGATGTCTTCATTTGTTCAATTTTGACTTTACAGAAGAAGGGACAAACTAGTAGAGGTCACTCAGTGGAGATCTCCTTCAGGCAATTCAGAATTAATATTTGGATGTAACTAGTTACATATAAGTAGTTAGTTAGAGACATTTATGTGAAGTTTTGTCATAGTGTATGAATTCTAAAGTTATGACCAAAAACATGTTTTGTAAGATCACAGTGACCTTGGACCAACAAAATCTAGGCAATGCGTTTTGCCACGGCTGTTCCTGACGTGAATCCATAAAAAAATAAAGTTTTTCAAGGATATTTTTCTTTATTTTTCCAACAATTTAAGTTTTCTTGAAGTTATTAAACGAGACAATAATGGTATTTTAATCAAACAGTTGTTCTTACAGTCTTGGTAACATTACAATTGGTTAAACATATAAAATGTAAATTCTAAATTCTATTCAAAACAGTAACAAAAGCTGCAGTTTGATGATGTGAAATGGTAATGGGATCATGGGAGTTGTTGTCGTCACTTTTAAACAACCACCATAGCTGATGAAATCTATTCAGACAGAAATCATCACGTTCATTAAAGTTTTATTCACCTTATGTTTTCTCATATGTACTGATTTTGTAACCATGTCCTGTGTTTTATTGGATACAGCAACCTGATGGCAATGGCTTACCAGAAACGTACTGTTACCTCGAGTAAATGACAGATTTCTCTGCGTTTGAAAATGTCTCCATCCTGCTTGGAGACTGGCTACATGCTACAGTTGACATTTCGGCTATAAACATGGCGTAAATCGCATCTTTTGCGGTTAATTTTTAATGTTGGGGCTCACTGACACTTGGATTAAACCACACAAGCAGTTTTATCTGTGGTCACCATTCACTGCCATTGTACTGGATGAGGCTGCTACCCTGTTTCTCCTAAAACTCCAGGATTGTTTTGTGAACTGAAGACCTTCACCCATCATCACATCGGTATAGTGGTGAGTACATACTGAGTGACTTATTCTGGCAAAGTGGAATATCACTTTAATGCTGAAATGTTACAGATTATAGCTTTAAGGGAAATTGAAGTGCAGGTGATCATAAAGGTCCTAAAGCTGTTGCACAATATGTGTATGTCAGTAAAATATTCTAATATTCTAAATGAATGTATTGTTCTGTTAACTGTGTACCAACAGTTTGCGGTACGACATGATTTTGTGAAGCGTTTATGAGTGTGAGTCCTCATAATGGTTTGGGGAGGAGTTCAGATCAAATGAGTTGTTCAAATGGAGTGAGAGTCTGCAGTGATGTCCTCGTCCTGTGTGAGTCAAACCAGACAGTGATGACAGTGGAGAGAACAGCGGCTGCCATGTAGGACTGGATCCAGCAGAGGTCCGTCGGACGAATGGCGCCCTGGGCAAAACCCACCGCCACCGCCTAACCACCACCCCACTGTGCGTGTGTGTGTGTGTCTGTGTGTGTGTGTGTGTGTGTGTGTGTGTGTCTAACATGCTATATGGTGGGGGACGAGTGCTGGCCTGCCATCACACTGTGGGTGCCTGACTGATGTTGCCTGCAGTGGAAAGCTGCCTTTTTTTCAAAGTCGAAGAATCAGTGTTCTGCATTCAGCTGCGCAGCAGTTTGAATTTTTGGCTCTTGATTCTCGTTTTATTGGTTTTCCTCTTTTTTTTTTTTTGCCCTGAACAGCCAACGGACCTATTCTTTGTGTTAAGGTACAGACAGAGATGTGCCACCACTGACTCAACGTGTGTGGAATGTCCCTGTTGGTACTGAAACCTTAACCTCAGCCTGTACTGTATAAATTCTACTTGAGTAAAGAAGTTAAATCACTACTTTTACACATGTATCTGTACCTCTACTTGAGTAAAGAATGTGTGTACCTTTGCCACCACTGGCCAATACACAACCCAGATTCCAGAGAAGATGGGATGTTGTATAAAATGTAAATAAAAACAGAATGCAATAATTTGCAAACCCTTTTGACCTACGTTCAATTGAATACAGTACAGAGAAAAGACATTTAACATTCAAACTGATAAACTTTGTTGTTTTATTTGTAAATATACACTCATTCTGAATTTGATGTCTGCATCATGTTTCAAAAAAAGTTGGGACAGGAGCAACAAAAGACAAAAAGTCATGGAATGTTCAAAAAACACCTGTTTGGAACATTTATCAAGTAAACAGGTTGGTAACAGATGATAGTATCATGAGTTGGTATTAAAAGGGGCTTTTGTTTAAGAGTTTTCACCATCTACAATCCATAATATCATTAAAAGATTCAGAGAATCCAGAGAAATCTCTGTATGTAAGGGGCAAGGCTGAAAACATTAAATGCATGTGTGACCTTTGACCGCTCAGGCATCACCGCAATAAAAACTCCATTAAAAACCCACATCATTGTATAAAGGATACTACATGAACTCAGGAACACATTGGAAAACTCAGTAAACACAGTTTGTAACCCTAACCCTAACCCTGACTTCTCTGGGGCCCGAGCTCGTCTGAGATGGACTGATGCAAAGTGGAAAAGTGTTCTGTGGTCTGAAGAGTCCACACTTTAAATTGTTTCATCGTGGACATCGTGTCCTCTGAGCTAAAGAGGAATAGAACCATCCAGATTGTTATCAGTACTAACTTCAAAAGCCAGCACCTGTGATGGTTATGGAGGTGTGTTAGTGCCCATGGCATCATGGGTAACTGTCAGGGACGTCCCTGCTAATTTCTGCAAGACAGCACAAAGATAGATTCTGCACGTGCAACAACAACATCATTAAACCACAATACACTGCGGACAGAGAAGTCACAATAACATACACATACTACAGTACATATACCACAATACCTACAGTACATCACAACATACGTACACCACAATACACAATAAACTAATACAGAGGGGTATACTACGAAGCGAGATTAATGGGTTAGCGAGCTATGTTGAGTCCAAAGCCAGGATTTTCAGTGTCACGAAGGTGTCTCTCTTTTAACCTGGCTAGATCTCCATGGTAACTTATGCTAAACTCATAACCTGGTCGGGAGCAGGTTATGTTCTGTGTTTTGGATTAAATCGGTTGTAAAAAGCGCCGCTCTTTAACTAATTAAGGCTGTTCATGAGCGATACATATTATAAACTGAGAGAAGACGTTAAAAATGAAAAGTTGCTGAGCTGTATGTTCGTAACATCACCGAACGAATCCGTATAATGCAGAAATCTAACAAAGCGTCACAGCAGCACGAACGCTGTCATGGTAACCTCCGTTTGGTGATGCAGAGTCATTTTTTCCGTTTGCTCCAGGTCATATTTACATGGTATATAATCCACACACTAAAGATGAAGCAACTACGGACACTTCGAATACTTTTTACTGTTTTGCATCGCTGATATTACAGCTCATAGAAAATTCATCATCATTTATCAGAGAAAATCTTAAATCATTTACACTTATTTTACGTTGGTTTGGTCAAAAACTTCAGTGATGTCCACGTCTCTGGCATCACGGGACAGAGTCAGACTGACAGCGTCATGTTTAAATCTGCTGTATGAAGTTTTATTGTTTAATGTGCAGTTTTCATGTTAGAAATTAACGGCAGCATTAAGATCGCATTTAGTGGATCAGTAGCCTAATTTTCTGACAGAATTCTTCTTCTCCTGCTTTATTTGCAGCAACAGTGTTGCTTTTTGCATATTGTCCACAGCTCTTAATTATGACAACTTGATCAGTTTGACTGAAGTGTTCGGCTCGCGATCGCTTCACTTTTTTTTTTTCCAATGATTGCTTCACTTTGTGCGGAAGAAGAGTCAAATGACGCAACAAACGCCCCTTTTTATGTGAGCGCGCACAGAGTCTGAAGACGAGAGCCTGAGTTAACAAAGCAAGTTCATAACCACCGTTGTGATACCAGTTATCTCTCACTGCGGTTTTAGGCTTTGTCGATCCTGATCATGCAAAGAAAGCCTGGCTGTGTTGAGCTTCCTTCGTAGTATACCCCTCTGGTACACTAATACGTTAAAAATCTGAGCAGTTGAGTGGGTGCAGCTCTGGTTTGCTTTTAGCCAACACTTGACCTTTGTTGTAAAGGATTTTAGATCTGGAATGAATGTAATTGCAGTTGGTAATGTGTTCCAGAGTTGACAGCCCTTTATGGAAAAAGCTGATTGTCCAAATTTAGATTTACGATGTGGTATTTTACAATTGCCGCTTACCCTGCTCCCTGTTACTCTGTTACTGTCTTGTAGAATAAATCTGGAAAGATGCTCTGGAGCTGGACTGGTAATACATTTGAAGCAAACAAAAATTTCTGAAGCCGTCAAAGCAGAGAAGGTTGTATTATTCTAATATGTGACAGCGATGCCACCGGATGAGAGGTGTCTGATTGTAGATGGTGATGCTTGAGCCCATACTGTCAGGCAAAATGAAAAATGAGACAAAATCACAGAGCACATGAGTAACTGGGCTGTCTGAGTGAGTATACACTGCCTGATAAGGTTTGTGTTACTGTTTTTGAAATCTTCTTCACATCTGTCAAAATTTAAATTGAGGATCGAAAATTACTCCTAAAAAACTTGAAATCATCCTCCTCTGTTTTTTTTCATTCTGTATCTCGATTTTAGAATTTTCAAGTGAGCCCTGTAGGGGCGTGCATCTCACTGACTGAGAACCAGTTCATTACATATCTCAATACATGTTCAGCGATACGATGCATTTTTGCAAATCACTGCATTCTGTTTTTATTTACGTTTTACACAACGTCACAACTTTTTTGGACACATATTTGCATGTGCATTTAGCATATATTTCGATAGTTTGAATGAACTAATGTGTTTGTAAAAATATGTACCAAGTGTATTTATGTTCAACTTCTTGATCAATAAAACAAATAGTTTGATCACTTTACATTACAAAATCACATTATTACAACAACTGTTGTGGGGTTATGTTGAACATTTTTTTTACTTTCTCAACATGAAACCACAGATTTTTTCCCTTTTTTTTCTTAGAAACTTATTATTTTCTTGTACAATTAATTGAGTAAAAATGAGTCAAAGCGATGTTTATGTTTCGAGTGCAGGCACAGCATATTAGCAGACTTCCCAGCATGCATTGTGTAAGAGAGCAGCTGTAAGTTCTTTGTGTAACATGAACTGAGAAAATCTTAAAGGGAAATCAAATTGGCTTTTAATGTTCAGGTGTTGTTCAGTTGTTCATTTAACTTCACTTAAAACCCTAAACTTATTGAACATGTTTTCTTAAGTTCAGTTAACTTACATCAATTCATAGTTTACATGTGACATCACATCCATATGTCTTCCGCCGCCCGCCAGCTTATGAACTGAATGGTGTCAGCTGTTTCGGATAGTTGTGCAATCTGAGGCACTAAACAACCCCATCCGACAAAGAAAAGCCAGAAAGGAGGAGATTGTGGATTTGTGCCATTAAATGTGCCTCTTTCTCCAGGGAGGGCAAACAATGGCAGCCGTCAGAGTACACACAGATTTATAGCGGACACTTTACAAAAGTTTTGATTAGATTTGTGTCATGAGATATTATGTTAACCTAACAAAATGATACTGCCTTGTTGTTACTCCCCTACAACACTGACTACAATGACCCTGAAGCTAACTAAAACCCATGGGTTAATGTTAGATAGCTAACGTTAGTTAATTAGACAATGAAGAATTTCTTATCCTTTGCCTCCCAAACAGCAGCATTATTATAGCCAGATCCAAAATACAAATAACTGCCTGTGCTTTTCTACATTTTCATCCAGATTGGCATTGTAAGGTGAGGGATTCTCCACAAGATAGATGTAACCATTGCTGAAGTGGAGCTCTGGCAGCGACATTAGTGACTCAAATATGGTGCTGTACTGTACACTGTACTTGTGCTTTGTTTTCATATCTTTGTTTTTCTTTGGTTGAGAGGTGATCCAAACATTCGTGGCTTTAAACAGACAGAAATTTTAGCGGCTTGTGTTGCGTCTCTACGGAGAGTCCGGAGTGAGCCGCCATGTTGGCCCATTATTTTTGCCCTCCAGGTCACCATGCATGTCACGTGACTGAAAACTATGAATAAGACTTTAAACTAATTATTCAAGTTCACTTAACTTACATATTTAAGATGAAGCAGCTTAAAATTATTCATCTGGTGCTTTAAAAGTGTTGTTTGCTAGCTTTTTACAATAAATGTTTAAGCTGAGTGAGCATAGAATAGAAACTGATTTCTGTTTCTGTTCTTGCCCTTCAGGTTTTATTTTTTTGCGTGTTAGTTTTTGTTTGTTTGTTTGTGTTTGTCTGTTAGTTTGTTTGGGTGAAATGAGTCCATGTGTCTCCAGAGAGGTGATGTAGTGACTACTAACATGGCTAGCTGGTGAACTACTGTGGTTGGTGAACTGACCACTCACACAACAGCCAACCTGGACATGCTGCTGTTAGACAATCACAATAGCACCTCTTTCACTTTCACTTTCTGCTGCACTGGGCTGTTTACTCCCCAAGGGACTGTATATCAGTTCATTCAATAAAGACTTTTATTGTAGAGGGGGGAAAAGGGCTGCCTCCTGTCTCATAACTGTCTGCAAGCCATTCCTCTTTTGCGGAGCAGTTTATTCTTCAACGGTGGAGGTTAAATCAAAGCTACACAAGCGACACAGCTAATAAGCTATAACCTCCCCCGTTTGGGACTCTCAGGCTCTCCATTCCTTCAAAGGTCAGGACTGTCAAGGCAGCCTGCTAAAGTTCACCAAAGACCAAAACTTTTGCACACTTGTAGACAGCCAGGCGTGAGCCCTGAAGGGGTCATGTGATCATTTGCGTGTGTGCATGATCAACAGACCTGGAGCTTGTCCACAGCTAATTTGGCACACTACTGGAGTGGTGAGCCAAATATTATGTGAACATTCATGACTGTATGCTGAGGGACTTTTTCTTTTTAAAGGCAAACTTTACTGTGATCATACAACTATAGTAAAATTCATTCAGTGCATTTAACCCGTCCTAGTATTAAGAGCAGTGGGCAGCTACTGTGCGGTGCCAAATTCCAGTTCTAATGACTGGAGAACTGACCTATACATTCTTTTGATGGTGGGGACACCAGAAAACCCAGAGGAGGAAACCCACGTTAGCACTCCACACAGAAAGGTTGTCTCCGAAATAGGATTCAGGATAGAAAATGTTAACCACAGCGCCATCACACCATCCGATTTGTCCGAATATGCCTCCACGTCGGCTCTAGAGGCAATGGCCATGTTTTTGGGTCGTCCCATTATGTGAATGCAATATTTCAAGAACACCTTGAGGGAATTTCTCAAACTTGGCACAAAAGACCGGTTGGATTAACGGACGAACTGATTAGATTTTGGTGGTTAAAGTTCACTGTGACAACACAAAACACATTTCAGGCCATAACTCAAGAATTCATACACTACTTATGTAACTAGTTACATGTAATTAAATTAAAAAATGTAACTGTAATCAATCATAATTAGTGACAAAAATATGTTATATGCCTTAATTAACAGGGCTGTATTCAACCAAAGAAAATCTTGGTCACCAGAAACTCGACCCACTCTTCAACCAATTGATTGGTCAATAGGAAAAAATGTACATTATCAGTTTAAATCAGCTACAGTGTACTGAGAGAATCTACCTGGTCGCTTAAAATAGTGCTAACGAAAGTTACACAACATTGCCAAGCAAATGAATTCCTGCGGTTTCTTTTTCACACAAAGCTATACAGTTACCTTCAGAGCATGTCTATTAACTACATTTATTTTTTATTTTAATTTGTACAGCAACACACAAATTCAAACACATTATGCACACATCAGCTGTGAAGGTCACACCTGCCTCCATATATAAATAATGCTCAGCACTAAAGCAGCTCGCGCCGCAGAATAAAACTTTCACAAAGAGCAACATGAAAAGACACTTACAGCATCCAACCGTCTGCTGTCGTTATTTACGTTGCTTCAAATGAGGCTTAATGTTAATACAGTTTCTCTTAACTGTCGCCCAATTTTACACAGTTAGTTCAACAGCCTGTGTTGCCATATTAGCAACATGCTAGCACCAAACAACAACAGGATAACCTAAGGAGTAAACACTAAAACATGGCAACACTTACAGCAAATGTCACCCCTAGTAATTAAGTTACAATTACTAATCAAAATGTTGGTAATTAAAGGGATGACATTCAAATATTCTTTTCAGGTTGCCTGGTGGAGAGCTGCACTCTGCTGAGTGACCTCTTCTTGTTAAATCTTTGATTGCAAAGTGCAGGAGACAGTTTGTGAGAGTCTTTTTGCTTTGTAAGATCAAAAGTTCACCAAAGTAAAACAAGACATGAAAGACACGTCTCAATTGTGGAAATTTCCTTGACATTAACTGACTTTGCCACAAAATGTCACCACTTGTAAATACTGGTCTGAACAGGCCTCACAGAAACATTTTATTTGCTGAATTTGTGCCACTGATGCAGCAAATCTGATTGTGCTCTTCCGGTTTTTCTAGCCTATGTCTTTAAATCTTGTGAATTCAAAACCAAACTGCATTCATTGCATTTTCTCTGATTCAACTTTGAGCCGTTTTTTCTGTATGAACAGGAAAGTAGTGGTGACCTTAGGAGTGCTTATGTGATTGTACATGTATTTGTCATTTGTATGGTTAAGGATTCCACAAAGGTCCAAGCATAGACAATTTTTAACCACACACTGGCAGTGGCTCTAGAATCAATAACTGAAAGTCTATTCATCTTCAGTTATACATCAACTGTGTCAGTAGTCTTTAACTACCCAACGAAGGGATGCAAATTTTGCTCGGCATCCAAAGCTCGGGTCAGAGTCTCCTTCAACTTTGAAACCAAATTTTTTAGGTGTTAATACGACAGAGTTCTGAGATCTGCCAAATTTTATTCAACATTTTCTTTTAGGCATCAGAACCAGTGTTGCCATATTGGACAGTTTCCTTCTTTTAATTGAACTTGATAATCTGGATTGCTTTTTGTAACATCTGGGCCAATTTCACATACATAAAAAGTCTAGCTTTTATTCTAACAAAGACTCAGACTCTCCTCTCATCCAAGTATGAGATTTAGAGGACAGTGGGTTCAGCTCAACACGAAATGAAAATTTTAAAAACTTAATTTAAGTTTTTTAACTTTTTTTTCCAATTCCAATTATTACCCAGTCATAGCTCTGTGATAAAAGCCTCACAATTACTAAAATGACTGAAAACCATTACCGTTGAGAGACTTATTTTACTATTTTATTGTCTATTGGGAAAATTGGTTTGATAGGACCAATTATTTTTCTTCTCACTCCCATTCATCTACACACATAGCTTTTTTTGCGTATACATACAGCATATACAAAAAAGCTTTTCCTATATGAAAATAAAACAAGCTTCTTTTCTGACGATTGGACGGGTTCTGTTCAATCTAAAAACACTGATTAGAACTCCATTTTTGGTTTAACTGAGTAATAATGCATCATTCTGAATGTAAAACCATCCGTTTCGACTTTAACATTGACCGTGGCTTGTAATGAGAATAGTAAAATCTGTTTTCATTGATCTGGAGTCACTCTGAGATTTATATGGTCAATTGGGGAAAGAAGAGGAGAGTTGGATCAATTACGAGTGTGCAAAAGGTTTGACATCTCGTTAACTGAGTAGAGACGAATGGTTGGTTCTCCAGCAGTAACAGAGACTGCTGGTGAATGAGACTAGTTTCCTTTACAGTCAAAATCAGTCTCAATGAGGATGGTGGTATGAGTTTAGTTTTTCATTGCCAGTTGAACCGTGAGTTTCTTGGAATTAATTAGTAGCAAAGTGAAAGGCTGATTTCTCCCCAACTAGATCTGAGGAACACTGCATGAAGTCATGCCATAGGTGTCGGTTTATTGTTAAATCCACTCCGCTATATTCGATGGCTGCAATTGACTGGCCTATTGAACATGTAATCATCGGCTGTCAGGGTCCCTTTGCCACGTTCCAAATCTGAGCGCGCTCATCTGCTGAATGTAATGTGTCAGGTTAACAGGTATCCTGCAGCTTATCTGCTTCACAATCTTAAAAGCACAGACTCGGTTTATTTCAATATTGTGCATTCCCAAAATGATACCAAGGCCTGTCCAAGGCTTCAACCTTACATCCAGTTTGTTTGTTCAGGTGCTTAAACAGCTGCGCATAAAAAAACAACAACTAATCAACAGTGTTCTAGAAACCTTGGAACCACACAAATCTGTCATGCTCAGGTTTTCATTTACTTCGGCAGATATGTCTGGCCCCCGATCATTCAGACAGAAATTTCACCAGCCTCAGATCCAGTCGATCACAACCGTTAATTTACTATGGGGTTGGTTCTATACGATGATTGAGAGAAAACTGAAAATGAGCTGAGAGCTTCCAGACTAATTCACATGAAAAATCTGTACACTGTACGATTTGGGGCTGTCCCAGATGAAATATGACCACCAGGAAAGACACAAGACAATATCTTTGTTTGTGGTACCAAAACAGTGGTCCTATGTCTCACTGTGATAGAGGTTCAAAGATGGACATTGTCACAGTCTTAGGATAATCACCTCACTATCTGACTGCAGCTACGACCTACTAGTTAATCAATAGGAATGCATGAATATACACTTACAGTATGTGTGCTATTTTAGCATACCTATGGGCTTTTCACACTACATATTCTTAGCCCATGGCTAGTCTTTGATCTGGGCTAAGGGTTAACCCTGGGATAACTTAGCCCCTTTTCACACAGGGTTAAGCTAAGCTATATGATTCACACAGCCCTTCTTCTAGCTCTGAGTTAAAGCCTCTGCTCACCCACACAGGTGCTTTCCATTAACCTGGTTGATGCTAATCTTTTAGCCCTGTTTCACACTGGCCCACAAACTCGGGGCTAACCCTGCTCCGGAGCAGGGACAGCTAGCCCTAGGCTAAAGTCGGTGTTAGCCCACTTTAAAATGTGCTAGGATTGTGCCAGTGTGAAAGCTCTTTCAGCCTAGGCAAACAGCTCCATTAGCCTGGGGACAACTGCTCTCTTAACCTGAGTCTAAATGCAGTGTGAAAAGCCCTTTAATTTACTACAAATGCTATAAATACCTCAAGCTAACTTTGCGAAATTGGCGTTAAAAGTTGGCCTCTTTTTCTGCAACAATACCAGGTCCACCTCTTCTTCTTTGGATTTTTTTCCATATGCATAAATACTGTTATTGCAATGGCTTGATTCTTGCTTAAGTTCATTTTTTACCACTATAGCAGGGATGAATGATGCATACTGATGATGTTTTCTTGTATATTGGCTTGTATTGTAGCCTAAAACTCAGTAGGTGTGATCATGATACAGCCTACATTCATCAAACTTGATGTGACAGCTAAGTTTATTAGATCCATGTTGCACAGAGTCTTGCAATAAACTGATACGATTGCTCAAGTCTCACAGGCATACTTTTTTTCCCCCCACCAAACACTGAAAGGTTCCCTGTGGAGTTTCTGACCACTACTGATGTTATTGAGCTTTTGTCAAGCTTTGCTCGCTCTAG
>JAJHUR010130265.1:437-17165 GCA_027495735.1 Lutjanus campechanus | reverse complement strand
TTAAGTTATTTTTTTGGCCATTTTGCCTTTATTTGAGAGGACAGCCTGAAGAGTGGACAGGAAATGGGGTAGAGAGAGAGGGGATGGCGAATGCCGAAGGCGGGAATCGAACCAGCGGCCGCTGCAGAGGACTCACGACCTCAGCACATGGGGCGGACGCTCTACCAACTGAGCTAAACCTCCGCCCCAGCATAAATATAAACTTAAGGAAACGATTTGAAAATCCTTGTGGACCTATGTTGACTACAGCACAGAGACAAAATATTTAATGTTCAAACGGATTAACTGTATCGTTCTTATGCATTCTTAACATAGTCATCCTGAATTTGTTTATTTCAACATGTTCCAAAAAAGCTGGGACAGGGGTATGTTTATTGTTTGTTTTTATTGTTTGGTTTAGTTTATTTCGGTCTTTGGTTTGACACACCTCATTGTGCAATAGAAATGACAACTCAACATAAATACAGCAGCTGTCATATAATGTCACTGCTCATGTGTGGAGTGTTTTTTGCTTGTTGAGTCATGTCCTACCTTTGAGGTTTCCATATCAGTTTCTTCCACTTCTTTTGCTTGGCCTATCAGTGAAGGTAAAGAAGAGTGAATGACAGGTTTTGGTAGATTATTCTCTATACTTTGTAATGATGTGATTGTCCTGATGGCAGTTGATGGTAACTACAATACACAAGAATCAATACTTCATGTATGGTACAGTTAAAAAACTGAAAAACATACAAACAAAAAAAATCATAATGGGCTGCACTCTTTATTATAATCTATTATCTCCACAAAAGGTGAAAAACCTTTTATTTTCTGTAGCTGGTTTAGACAACCTTTTCACTGGGGAGAACACAGAGAGGACCAAGAGTCACACTTTTAGTCATCTCAGTGGTTATTTTATGAGCACTCAAGTTGAAACGTGGCTGTAAATATATTCTGACACTTACTGTTAGTCTTATTCAAATTTAAAACAAACAATAATTGTTTAAGGCTAACATTTCACACAAAATTACATGTGCATTTGTGTGTGTGTATATAAAGTAAAGCAATGGGTAATTGGGCTTGCAGAGTGCAGTCCTTTCATTCTAGTCGCTGCTGCCGCCAGTGACTCAATACAGAGCGCCCACATGTACCATGAATCACTGTGATCACAGGCCCTCAACCACTCCTCCATCTATTCAATCAATTCATTTTTGCTGTGGCACCTGATAATACATTTGCCTCTCCAGTCAGAGCAATTTCTTCCCACTCCTTTACCCCTGACTGAGCTTCCCAGCACCTATTGAGAAGTTTCTTTCAGCTTCTACAGATCTTATGCCTGTCAGTGAGGTAATCAAGTTTCATATTTTCTCACTGTGACAATTTGATTAACTGGGGAATTTCTTGTTGAGATTAAACACACAAGCATTAGCATTTTAGCTCAACGCTGTGTTGCTGCTCAATACAAAATAAACATGCTGCGTCAAATTCTTCAATATTCATTCAATACTATGGAAAAGCTGAAAGTGGATGTTTAAAATGACCCTGGGTGCCTCGTTCTCTTGCAAACGTAGGATGCAGAGGAGCAGAGGAAACTCTACAGTGAGTAAGAATAATCCATGGCCCCTTTGGATCAGCAAGAGGGGGAATCAATCATGACTGGTACAGAGGAAGGCAATTCAGAAGAGACAGATTACAGATTAAACTACTTGATTTATGAAACCTGAAAAACAGACTTTTCCATTTTTCTTTTCCATTAAAGACAAAATACATTTAAGAAAGGCAATCTGGCACCTAGCAGTGAATTTGACTGTTAAGGTCTTTGGAGTTCAGTGTAAATCCTCAACAGCGCTGCAGAGATAAACCCCTGGATGGACCTGCAGTGTTTTGAGTAGAACAATTGTGTTATGATCTTTTACATGACAGATGGATCTCCACCTACAACACATTTAAATTTCATCCCTGTGGTTTTGCATGTGAATAAGACTGCTTATTTGAAGGGAAAAAATGCTTTAAACGTTGCCCTGCTGGGGCGTAAATGCAGACATTTAGCGTGATCAACGGGATTGATTTGATGATGAACATATGTGAATTACACAGTGAGTCACCAGCGGCCCTGTGATTAGTCAGCAGTGGAGGCTGACAGACATGGCCCACTCAGATAGATACAGTAGGGCCGGTAAGGTGTTGTGATGGATGTACATTATGGCTGCTTCTAGCCTGCAACATAGTACGTGTCTCCTTATACTTGCCCACATACTGTAAGTGCCCCAATTTACTACTTTGAGTAGTACAATGGATTGACTGAACCCTGGCTTCATTATCTTGCAGACCCCAAATCCGCCCTACAGCCAATATTCCACTAATAAGGCAGTACATTAAGAGGGCCTTGGACAGCTGACAAATGGATTGGTATCAGTTTCAGTTCCAGACAGACCCGTCTCCAAAAATGATCACTGAAAGACAAGGACAGGTCTAAATTTAGTTGAGTTCATACCATTAAAAGGCATATGTGCATGACATATCTCCTTGTGAGGCAGATGTCCACCCAGCATGAAAACAAGACCTTTCACAAAAGCGGTATAAGTGGGTGTGCCAGTGACAGACACATTTTCTACAGACAGGAGTACTTAATGAATCACCTACAGTGAGGGACGTCAACAGCTGGTCCAAAATACATAAAGATGATAACGACTCAGGTTCAGATTGGTGAAAACTTTAGAAAATAGCTTTATCTTTTTTAGACTAGATTTTATTCAGACTTAGCAAGAAGGCACCCTTTTGAAATAGTTCCAATCCATCCATCCAAAAATTAAGAGTCTGCAGATAAAAGAACCATATGCCCTGTTTTGAAATTTATTTCAACATTTCAGGATCTAAAACAGCTGTTCACAAAATGGTTGCCATACCAACTGCTGCAAGATTTAGTTTTTGTTTGTTTGGTCCCTCCTAATCCTCCTGGGATTCTTGTGGGATGGGAGTCAATTTCATTATTTATCACTGGACTGGGACAGGACAGGAAAAAAGTTGATATGTGAGCAGTGAAGTTGTTGTTCAGCCAGAATATGTTCAGCGACAGCGCTGTAAATACACAGTTTAGGTTTGAGTTTGTCAGTGAATAAAAGCTGCAGCTTTTCAAGCCAGAAGCAAAGCTTGTGTGCGTGTTGTCTCTAAGCAGAGGGAACAGCATTGCATTGTTAAGACAGAACTACAGTACAGAAGAGCACACCTGAGTTCACAAATGCACAAATCCCCTCTGGATTGAACTTGCGTGAATGGCATACAATAATATTCATCAGTATTTATTGATTCATTCATTGGGGTATTTTACAAAACGCATGCCCCTTCCTTTCCTTAAAAACTTTCTGTAAGGAACCAAAATTCTTCTTTCTAGAGCACCTAGAATTTGCTTGAGTATTTCTTTCTTTTAGGACTCTCCATTTTTCTCAGTCTCTCACTCACTGAGGAGGAGGAGGAGGATGAGGTGTGAGCAGCTTTCCTCTGCATCATGTGCATTCCAGCAAGCAACATTTGGTGCATCTGTATTGTTGTCTGGATAAAAACAGCAGACTTTTAGAGTTGGAAAGCTTATGGTTAGCAGTGTCAGGAAAAGGTTGTGATAACAAGAAGGATAGAACAGATGTTAAATTCTGTCATAATTTGGGAGAAAAATGGGAATTTTGTAATCCCTAGAAGAAACCAGGAGAGGCCACTGAAAACTGTCTCCTGGGAAAATCTTAGAGTTGGTAAGTACGGGCACTAGTGATGGAAAGTTTGGTTACAATATTCTTAAATAGGATATAATAATGATTTGCAAAAAAACTTTTCCACCTATATTCAATTGAATACAGTACAAAGACAAGATATTTAATGTTCAAACTGACTGACTTTATTGTTTTATGTAAAAATACAATCATTCTGAATTAATGCCTGCGACATGTTTAAAAAAAAAAAAGAAATTCTTTCCCATTCCTGCTTGATATACAGCTTCAGGTGCTCAACAGGCACAAATGCTGGCTACTGAAGTTAGCGCTGGTAGCAATCTGGATGGTCCTTTTTCTCCTTAGGCCAGAGGACACGACATCCATGATTTCCAATAATAATCTGAAATGCTGACCCGTCAAGCCACAGCACACCATTTTGTATCAGTCCATCTCGGTTGGCATTGGACCCCAGAGAAGCTTTAAGCATTTCTGGACATTGTTGGTATATGGCTTTCACTTTGCATGGCAGAGTCTGAACTTGCCTTTGTAGATGCAGCAACAAACCAATTAGAGTTTCTCAAAACGCTTCTGAGCCCATGTAGTATCCTTTAAACAATTACAAGGGTTTTTAATGCAGTTTTTAATGCAGTGCTCCAGCATTAATTTCAGAAGCTGTTTATATTTACAAAAAACAATAAAGTTTATAGTTTGACCATTCAATATCTTGTCTTTGTACAAGTTGAAAGTATTTGCAAATCATTGTATTCTGTACAAAGTTAGAGCTGAAAGCCACAAATTGTATTTTGTATAATGTGCCACTTACTCATTGTCAGTGAGTCAAATGTTTCTGTAATGCAGGAAAAAAAAAAAGAAAAGCATTTGCATTTGCATAAAAATCTACACATATAAGGACAGAAAGTATTATATAATCTATACACATTAGTAGCAGCTAATTCATATCAGCCTCCTCTTCTATGCAGTTTTGTCTACAGCCAGTGGGTGTTCACACTGTCAACACTCCACTAATAATTTGAATTAACTGTACTACGAGTGGTATTCTGGTTTGAAATGATGTAAAAAAACACAAAACAAAAAAATTGACTTATGAAGACCCTGACCACCAGAAAAGAAGAATTATTTAAATAAAACTCCATAATCAGTATTTGGTGGATTTATTGACCTTCAATAGTAAAAAAATAAAAAATAAAAAAAAGATTTGAATGACATGTTACTGTATTAACAGTATGATATGATTTGGAAGTGTGGAGCAGTGGGCCCATTTTATAGAAGATATCTGACGCTTTAGCCAGCATTCGCTTTCTTTCCACTAAAGTGAATTAAATGAGCTATTTTTTCATTGTCTCATAATAGAAATAATGAATCAATGTGTGCTTGAGCTACTAGCACTTCTTTCGCACCTTAATGACTATCATTCATGATTCATTTAAGGGCTAAAGAGATAGTTATGTGAGGGTAACACAGTAATACCTGCCAGCAGTATTTATCACAGAGAGGTAACCCAAAGCAGTGCTAGGACTGCCCTGTGTCCCCATCGACAGGCACAGTAAATCTAACCAAATTGCCCTTAATGGACCTGGGGAGCAGAGATCACAGTGGAGATTTAGGAGGCCCAGAAGCCAGCTGGAAAAGCCCTTCTGCTCAAGTGTCTGTGTGTGTGTGTGTCTGTGTGTGTGTCTGAGGTATACTGCAGAAATACTGACATATGGGTGATTTATCCCACCACTCGCTGGATTCATCAGGTTTAGGTAAACGTATGTGTATATTAATCATTTTGACATTTGACATTTTGATCTCTCCTATTTGACTGAATTGCAGAATAAAGCAAGAGATGATGAAAAGTCGTTTTAACACTGAATACACTTTTATAAGCCCTGCCATGCCTACAGTATAAGAATAAACACATGGAATAGTTAATGCAGAGCAGAATTACAGCTTTTCTGTGTTGATTAATGGTTCTGTATAAAAGAGCTTTACATTATTCCTAAGATGTTAAAGGTGTGTTTGAATCTTTTAATGCTACCTCTCTTAAGCAGGTCAAAATAATGTGATTGGCATTTGAAAACCTGCTATGGACAGAGAGAGAGCACATACGTTTTCTCAGCAAAGGTCAAACAGAAAAGTGCACAGCTGCAGAACAATACCAGGGTTGTCTATGTCATGTGACATATCTTTGGAATCTACATTAACACTCATTCACTAGATAATCAAAGGCTGTTTATCAGACAGTATATCAATTCTGGATTATATCATATAAAATGAATTATAGACATAGTAGTACATAATCAGAGTTCAGTAATGAGGATTGCCCATTTGCCCAGGGCGAGTCAAATAAACTGTCTGACTAGCAAATCTAGCAACACACAAATGATGAATATTAATTAATTTTTAAAGTCATTTAAATGTTTTCAGCCTCTCAAATATATTTCCTACTTTTCTCGGTTTATTATCATATTAAACTATATATCTTAAGGTTTGGGACTGACAAAACCACTGACATTTAAAAACATCATTTTAAAAAACAGGGATGGACATAGCAGTCCTAGATTATACTGTACATGACAACTAACTTTAATCTTTGTTGTTACTTGATGACCGCTAACAAACAAAACAATTTGTTTAGTGAAGTAAAAATTTGACTTTGGTCAAATTTAATTCTACAAAAAACATAAATGTTGAACCTTAAATTACCAGGGTGGGGTTTCTTACACAGTCACAGTCCAAATCAGATAGTATTGGGTATGACAGATAAGTCAGTTCAATGTTTACTTATCTCAAATTCTCATTTAAAATTTTTAATATTTATAAATAGGTATGCAACAATACCAAAAACTCACAGTATGATGATACCACAATAAAAATGATGACTTGGAAAAATGGCTTTTACCAAGTAATAAATCTGATGTGTGCAGGACTTTTGTTAATATTGAATTATTTTTTCCTTCTTCTTTCCATTTTCCTTTTTTGAAACTAAAATAGGTAACACCTTCAAATTAAAATGTCCAAAAATACTAGACATATGTTATATATTTTGTTGGGTTGTGTATCCCAAATGTTTCCAACAATGTTCTAATGCAGAGAAATCCATGATGTATTAAAGGTGTGTTTCCTGCTAGCTATTGCTAGCTAGTTGCTAGTTGCAATAACTTCCAGGAAAACATGGGATACGTCAGATGTGTGTGAATAATAGTAATGTAAATAAAAATGTAATATCATGAACATGATTTCTGCCTGAGTCATGTCAGATAGATTTTCATCAGCTACGCTGGTTGTTTAAAAGTGAAGAAAACAACTCCCATGATCCCATGTCATGACATTATGAAAAGTATGTCTTTTGTCATTATTTTAATGTGAGTCCCAGTGGCAGCATTTACATATTGTGTGCTTAACAAGATAAAAGCAGCCAGCTATGAACTAAGCATGTACAAAAAAATTGGTATGAATTGTCTTTGGCAATAAATGCCTGAATAATGTACAGCTGCAAAACAAAAACAACAACAGTAGTAGTCAATTAATAAGATAAAATCACGGTAGATATTGTCACTATTTGCTATGGTTCTGACATCTTTTTCTTGTGACATTGCAATATTCAATATATTATTACATCTCTATTTACAAATACTACTATAACAACGCTACATTTTGTCCTTTTCTTCAAATATAAAAGGTTATTAATGGTATACGTCCATTTAATTTTGTGCTCCTTATCCATTTGCCATGTCAAAAGATGTGCTGTTTGATCAAACTCAAGACTAAAGAATAAGAATGTGGCACAGCTAGAGAAAGAGCAATCAGACCTGACCTTATGTTTGTGCATGGTGAACAGGCAGACACCATCCTGGCCTCTCTCCTGGCTCTCATGGCCTCTCCTCAATCACTGTCCCGCTGTCTCCTTGTCAGATTGTCACTTGTCCAGCATGCTTTGTCATCATTGCCAAGCCCCATAAAATCCCCCTTGTTCTCCTCTTTGCACTCACATCCAAAATCAGTCAGAGGAAGAAAAATGACACCGGCTCGGAAACTGAAAGTTGCAGACGGAGGTGATCCAGATAAAATGTCTGTTCATGAGCTGCAGGATGCACAAACTAAGAAGAAGCCACTATCCTGACATAAATGTATCAAAAGCAGTGTTCTCCTCTTCCTTTGCCCGCCTCACCTCACATCTGCTTCGCTGAGCCATGGATGAGCAGTTGTACGAGGGAGGACGGGTCAAGGATGTGAGCGCTCTGATTGGCTGGCCGGCCATGGTGTGTGTGTGGGGGAAGGTCCTTTATAGGCTGACGGGGAAAGGCTATGCTCATTAAGAGTGATCCTTTACCTCCTTTCCTCCTCTCCCTGCTTTATCAGCCTCCCTCCCCTGCTCTCTCCTTCGTCTCTCCTCCTCCTCCGTCTTCCTGTCTGCACCGCAAGCAGCAGGCATGCATCCACAGACCTCGACCAAAGCATCGCCGCGTCTGTGTGAGGAGCAAAACCAGCAATATGGTGTCTGCACGGCACGCACACGTATAAATATGGAGAAGGGATAGCAACTACATCAGGGTTTCAGGGTGTCTTCAAAGCGCATGACCCAAATTCACCAAAAAACATAATTACCTGATTGTCATCATCATCATCATCATCATTATAACCATTTGGATGTACTGATATTATCTGGACCTGGACTGCTGTGCAACAACAGGAGTCATGAGGAATCAGATAGCACGAACAAATAATCAGAAAAGATTAAACAGAAAACAGCAGATGAGCTCATGTTATATGATACATTTTTAAATGAAGATGATGTGTAGGATGTGCCTGTACGTGGGATACAGGATCAATATTAAGTAACATTTTTATATGTACATATTGAAGAGTGCAGGAAGTGTACTAGATTAGAACAATTATGAAGAAAGTTGTAGTAAGGTTTTTGATTTGAATTCAGCCTGGATTGACTCATAATAATATTATGTCCCTCACAATATGTTATCTTGGGCAGGGCACTGCATGGGTCCAGTTTTGCAAGCTTGCAGCACCCGCAGAGCCCAGCTCTGGAACCCAGGTGTTACCCACAGTTGAGGCTTCGCTAAGCCACACATTCCTTAGTTACTGTTGCTACACCTGTCAAGCTTTCCACTCTCACACTGCACAGATAAAAACGCTTTGTGTGATTTTCTACCAAACATGATCAAATAAAATACTTGTAGGGTGATCTTAGTCCAAAGGGTGACCCTCTTTTCTCAAGACAAGAGAGACATGTTTACTTCTCTGTGGAAAAAAAAACCTTAAGCAGCTTCTAATTTCTGGTTCACGACTGTGGATTTTGTCAGATAAACTAAATGCTAATGCTTGAACACCTTGAGTCAGCTGAGAAGTCTGATATATTTTAAAACAAGAACCATGTGACCGAGTATTAAACATATAAAGTTACTTAGCTCTGCAGATATAGCTTATACCCCAGCAAACATTGGTCGGATGATGAAATACTGTATGAAATGTATATGTATATGATAGATGACAGAAATACACTCATGGGGAAACATTACTGCAGCTAGTAAGCTAGCGTTCGTTAGCTGGACATGCGGTTTACGTGAGAGCATGTAGAGATTAATCTATTCCCCACATGCGTGCTCTTGTGTTTTATGTTTTTTGAAAGACTACAAGAAAAGACGCCACCATCCAGACTCATGAAACATCGTGCATCACTGGTCTCAGAGCCTCCTGCATACTGCTTCGACACTATGAGAAATGCAAAGCTTGACAGGCCTGCTACTCCCTAGTTACAGTTGTGAAGCTATGATTGGACAGTTGCTGTTCACAGGAGGGGCTTAGTAAAGGGTCAGTTATCTCCAAGTCAAATCCAGACCACCCATACTCGTTTACACAAGTCCCACGACTGATTTAAGACACATACACAGTGTCTCACTTGTCCATCACTTGGTGTTCTTGGAACAGTATCTGTCAACAGGTGGAGCACCTGACCTGCAGCGGTCAATGTTTCCTCAGCAACATGTGCCTCAAAAGACACTGACGATATTCTTCTCGCAGTCTTTGATCACACCAAATTTCTCCCAAATGCCCAACCGACCGTTCAACAATGTCAAAGTCCAATTGTCCACAATTTTGTTCTCACTACTGGCTTTTTTGTTGTTTTTTTTGTCATCCATTTTGATATTCTAGCTGGCAGCAAGCCTACATCACTGGCACATCAATGATGTCCCATTATTATTATTTGGCTGAGTGAGAATTTAGAGGCCAAAGATTGTGTTATTGGCTTTCACAGTAAAAACAATCCTGGCGGCTGATTAGGGTTGATGTTAAAAATACTGCACAATCATTTTTCAACATATTTTTGTTCTTACCACTTCGCCACTCACATTAGGTTAAGTTACACAACTTTTTTTGTGTTTCCCTGCAGGCATCTGACCCAGTGCAGGACTCTGATCTCGGGTGAATTATGCTCAACTGTACTCTACTTATCCTTTCCTTGTCTGTCAAAGTCATCCGGAACAAGAAACTGTGAACTTGTCTATTTCATGGGTATCGTTTACTCAATATGTTGGATCCGTGCTTTTTTGAGGCTCCTGCACAAAGTAAAGAGTGAGATCAGATTATGCTGACCTCCGTCACTGAAAGCTAATGTCTCAAACCACAGACGATGATCGATAATCCAGCATTTGAGACGGCGGAAGAGCAATGCGGACATTAGAAGAGAGGCAGAAGGGGCAGAGAGCACAGTACAGGGGGCTGTTTAGCAGAACTAGGATGGTCGTCATGAAGACAAGATCAGTTACTGTCACATTATTCAACTCAGCAGCCTCTTATTTTATCAACCCACAGAATAGACAGGATCTTTTTCTGCCTTGTAGACACACTGACAAAAACTGACTCAAACTCTTCCTTCAAACATGCAAACTGCAGAGTTTCCAAATGCACTTCATCCTGCCCACTTAATCCAGCCAGAGGGCTTTTTACATGCATTATTTACAGTTGGCTTTATCACAAACTGAGTATCGATCTTGTGAAGTTTGTGTGACTCATGAGCACTTAGGAAATATCTGCTGTGGGGTTACAAGGGATACAGACACGAAACGTTGTACAGAAGATGTGCTTGGGCACAAACAAGACGGATTTAATGTCATGTGGCTTGAAGATCTAGAAGACACAGTATATTCATCTATTAATATCAATACTGTAATATCAGATTTTGATTTCTGTAATGCATTAAAATTATATTTTCATATACAATGAATATGTACTTTTAATGTATTACAGAAAGGTTGCACTATAGTCAAAGTTACTTTTGTTCTGTTAGTGTAAGATACCATCATGGATAAACCTGAAAGGCCATCATCTAAAATATGGGAGATGCTCCAAATAGACCCTTTTACAGCATTTCGATAATGTCGGCTGTAAAAGCGTCTATTGTGCGACTGTACGATAGGGCTACAATTCAATATAATGTGATAATGTACTTCACTTATATTGTATGATAATGTAAGCAAGTCGACATATTGCTTTTTTTAAAATCTAATTTTAGGAAAACTATCAAAGTCGACTATTTAGTTTAATCAATGAATCGTTTTGAATCATTTTTTCAGAAAAAAATCCTAGATTCCTAAATTGTGGATAAAACAAGACATTTGAGGACATCACTTTGGGGTTTGGAAAGCTTTGATCCAACATTTTATGCACCAAACAAATAACTGAGAAAATTAATAAAATAATTGTTAGTTGCGGCCCTACTCCATATGCATACAATCACAATACTCAAGTGTATCTTCTTACACCCCGACTTTACGAGGCTCAGTCTCCAGGTCATGTAATCATGCTGCTGATTTCACAGATAAAGAGCTCTGCCTTTTTTTTTTTTATTAAATTTTATTTTAATTAATTGGAAAATACAATACTTTGGCTCTGATGCAGCCTCTGTCTGAAGTCTTGCTCAAAGCCCCGCTGACATCCCTATGTGAATTAGGCTACTTAATATACTGCTGGTTAGCTTAACCTACAGGCTAATCATATTATCCTATTATGCTAATTGTTCATAATACTGGCATTGATTTATAATTTCTATTAAAATAAATCCAATAAAATTAAGATTTTCATTTTTACTGTAAATGTATATTGGCTCCAAATAGGGCTGAGCAACACATTGACATTAAATCAATATTGTAACATGAGAGTAGATATCGCCTTAGATTTTGGCTATTGTTATACTGTGTTATGTTATAACTATATACCTGTATATACAGTATATATATAATAATATAAAATGATTTGCCTTTACCCACTTAGTCATTATGTATACATTTCTGAAGAAATATTAAAGGCATGTTATTCTAGAGAACATGTGGATATTGAGATACACAGACACACACACACACCTTTCTGCACAGTGAAGTTCAAACATCCAGGTGAAGTAACAAAAAGTAAAACATGTTTGAGTGGGCGGGGGCATTTCCTTTGTTCTGTGGTATGGAAAGAGTCATCTTTCCATACCATATTTTAGGCTGTTTTTAAAAAGAAAAGTGACATCAGTTGGAATGATGTACAAGGGCAACACAAACTGCGTTTAGACCATCTCTTCCTTGTGTGATGGACTGCAGAGACTCCTAGTGGTTTAAGCCCAGCCTGCTAGTCAACCAACTCGCATGACTGACCACTCAAAGCATACCAAACCAGACACACGCATACCAGAGTGCACACACACAAATAACCCAAAATAACAGTGTCCACTCAGCTCAGAAAACATACCAGTCAAACACCACTGACTGATCACTGCACGCACAGCACACGCTACATACAAACATGGCAATAAGCAAAGAGCTTTCAGGGTTTTGGCCCCATCACAAGCCACATCACAGCTACAATGAAATGTAAATAAAGCACAATATGCTGTATAGTCAGAAATCATTAAGAGAAATTCTACCATGCCACTCATGCACACATAAAGTAAAAACATGCAAACCCACATCTACCAAATGTAGATGTCATTAGAGAAACAATGTTGGAAATCCAGGTAAAAGTGGCTTATTTATTCCTATTATTAATTCTGCAGTATAATGTACCTATGTTCATTTATATGAACTGTGACACTAAATCAGGGCATATTTAACTTGTCCTCAGCCAGGTTAAACATGGCGGTCCAGCTATTCATAAAATTCTCCTGTTCAAACGTTTCTCATTTGCTGCACCACAGACTAAAAGCATTATCATCAATCACTCACCTTTTCCGCCTGTGAACCCCTCTGCTGCAGGACTGGCACAGTGTCTCTTGTGACAGCAAAGCCTTCACACCCTGAAGAATAAAGTGTCTGTGCCCACAGTGTGTGTCCACAGTGCTGACCTGCCACTGGCCAGCTAGCTAAAAGACTAAAAGCTCCACAATAGCGTCCACCTCACAAAGCCCTGTTTGTGTCTGATGTTGTTTGTCCAATAAAAGCAAACAATGGCATTCCATGGCTTGCAACTGTATTCACTGCTGGCCCCTCCAAATGTAAAGCGCATTCAGACACCTTGGTTGGTGGACAAAGCCGTGAATCTGTGTCACATGCGGGGTGGGCGGGCTGGGGTAAATGGGGTGACAACAAGGCCAGTCCCACTGTATCACTACCCCATAAGCCCACCAGCATACGACACATGGTCACACCTCTGTAGGTAAAAGATGAGCAGTCAGAGAGCAGACTTACCTGATTTTGTCCGCTGCACTGTCAGACCTGCACAGGAGAGGAAAAGAGGAGAGACAATCAGTCATGAATTCACTGCCACTGATTTCAGTTCACCTCAGATTTAGTGTAGTCTCATACACTGCACTACTACTTCAAACAACAACTGTATTAATAATAATAATATCATAATAATTTTGAGCAGTAAAAACTATTAAATGGTTTACAACATACTATCAAATTAGTGTTGTTTTTGTAATCAGCAATAACAATTTTATAATGCCCCTTACAAAGCACCCGTTACTGGCATATAAATAGTTACTGTATGTGTGATAACAAATAAAAATCCTTCAAGGAAGCTGCAATGTTGCAATTGCAACAATTAATGCAAATTCAACCAATGCCCATGAATTCTGCACAACAACTAAATTCTGTTATAATTTTGTTTGTCATTGTTATCGACATTTATCAATGCTCTGTATACTTTTACATTTTATGAGTCTGTGGTTGCTGTTTTGACTGAGTTTGAGCATCAAAAAGATTTTGTTTCTCTGTGGAATATCCCCCAGGTGCACTTTCTCATGTACAAATGAAGCATATTTTGCTAGGTTACTTAGAACACTCAGAGCAGGTTATACAAAAAACAAACAAACAAACAAAAGTACAAAAATGCATTGCAAATTTTTAGAAAAGCTGCAATGAAAACAGGCATTTTAGGACACAACGATTTCAAAAAAAGCCTGCAAAATCGTGGAGTGACTGATGTGGCCTGGTTGTAATAAAGACTGATGAACTGTTTTAATGATGATTCATGATTGATGATTTTTTCATGTGTATAATTTTTAAGGGTATTACAATTTCAATTCTAAAGTAGAAACTGATCAAAATGAAATCAAAAATCAAGCAGGATCAGTGATTCTCCAAGTATTTTTTTTCTCTCCACTGCTGCCAACATGTGCGCGTTCAGCACGTTTCTGAAGAAAACACTGTAGCTGTGGTTATCTAGCAGTTAGCTCAGCATTTCCGCTGGTAATATTAATCCGTGGTAAATCGCATTTCAAACAGCTCTGATGTGAACTATGCAGGAGGATGCTGAAGTAACATTGCATGAACAGAAACTTTTTATTTCTCTCCTGTGCCAGTGAACACAACACATGACCTTTCAGTAACTATTATGCTTACCTAGCCATGTTACGGCTGAGAAAAGAAACTTAAGTGCCCCTTATAGCCTGGAGTACTTTTCAGTGACTGCAGCAAGGCTAAACACGAGGCCACCTTCCGTAAAGGGGGATGGCTGGCTTTTTGTTGGTGAGAAAAATCAAGCTGTAAAGTACCCCTCTGCTATCTAGTGACTCTTGTTTTCACTCTTGTTCCCAACTGACAGGTGAATTAAGTTATCATTATTATTGCTTTATAAATAGATTATTTCACTTTGACAATATGGACTAAGTGTTATAAGGTTATATCACACTTCATTCCTTGTAGCTCATCTTTTTAAAATGTGAAAAAGTAAATGACAGTTGCCAGGTCATAAAATCATCTGTTGATCTTCACAGATCAAGGCTGGATATGGCAGAGCTGTCAGTGCTGACAGATCAACTGAACCGTGACCTTAAAACTGAAAGTCAAATTTGATCATGGATTTTGAGAATCATGACACCCCTGAATTTAGATCATTATATATGAATACAAATGTTATTAAGTGTTATCAAGCACTCATCAAAGCTACACAAGCAACGGTGATATTTTGTTTTGTTTTGGAGGCCCCTATGGATCAAAGCAGTAGTGTTACCAAAATAATAACCACAAAATATAAAAATAAAATGTTCTCAATAAAAATCTCCTACTGCTTCAAATTTAACTTGCTAATGTACCACTCACTGTAACTTTGTCAGAGAAAATGTAAACTCAGGCTTGTTTCATTTGATTTCTATGAGAATTTGATCTGATGGCAGGAATAAAGAACAAATATACAGAAATAATCTTCTCGCAGATTGTCTTGTTAACTTATGTGGGTAATATGGAGGCGTCAGTAATGAACTGAGTCTGTTTCAAAAACACTGTAACTCAATGTAGTAATCTCACTGTAGTAGCTTTAACTGTGAATAATCCCATTATAAGTACACAATGTCCTAGTATCTGCTTACAAACACATTGTAGTGTTGGACTACAGTTGGAAATTAGCTATTCAGCTACAAACTGGTACATTTACAGCAATGTTCATCAATGTGCACTGTCCCTGAACAAATAAACTTATACAGTGGTGTTTTTTCAGTGCTAATATACTGCTCCATTCTCAGGCCTCTTCTGTTCAACATCTACATCATCTACATGCTCCCACCAGCTCAGATCATGGAAATCAACAAAATGTCTTACCATAATTATGCAGATGACACACAGATTTATATAACAACATCACCAGGTGACTAATGGTCCCATACAAGCAGTGAGTAAGTGCATCAAACACATCAGTGACAGGATGTGCTACTGTACAATTTCCTCCAGTTAAACAAAGATTAAACTGAAATTAAAGTTTTTGCAGTCAAAGACAAATGATTAAAAGTCATTTGTAAACCAAGTCACAAGACCACAAACCAAGCTAAAAATTGTGGTGTAGTCATGGACGCAGCCGTGTACTTTTAATGACCACATTAATCTTAAATTAGACCACTATCACTTTAAGAATATTGGACATTGGAAATTAAAGTCTATCTCTCAGCAGGACATAGAAAAACTTGTCAAATCCATTTATCTTCAGTAGGTTTGGATACTGTAATGCCTAGAAAAATTGATCAGACACCTGCAGCTGAGTTCTCAGATCTTTACACTGGCTTCCTGTTTGTCAAATAATTGATTGTAAAATACTGCTGTTGGTTTATAAAGCACTGAATGGTTTTGGGCCACATTTCTTCTAATCTGCTGTTACATTACGAAGCATCCAGACCTCTCAGATTGTCTGGGACAGGTTTGCTTACTGTCCCCAGAGTCAAAAGTTGGCACAGAGAGGCAGCATTCACTTTTTATGTACCACATATCTGGAACAAACTCCCAGAAAAATGAGGTCTGCTCAAACTCTCAATCTGTATAAGTCAGAGCTTTAGGCTTTTTTGTTTCCCAGTGCAATTTTTGCAAATTAAATTAAATTTAAGACTATTCATTATATTACACTGCTTCATATTCTATTTTAGCTTATTTCATATCCTCTATTTCAATTTTATTCTTTTTAAATCCTACTCATGAGTGTCTTTTAAGATTACACCTTCTTATATCTCTTTGTGTTCCCTGTATATCTTAATGCCTTTCATGTCTTATGTAAAGCACTTTGTATTGCCGAGATGTTGGAAGGTGCAACACATAAACTTGCTTATATCTGCTAAATAAGGGTG
>JAJHUR010130264.1:1099-60636 GCA_027495735.1 Lutjanus campechanus | reverse complement strand
GAAAAAAAAAAGAGACAGAGAGAGAGAGAGAGAGAGAGAGAGAGAGAGAGAGAGAGAGAGAGAGAGAGAGAGAGAGAGAGAGAGAAGGAGAGAGAGAGAGAGAGAGAGAGAGAGAGAGAGCTTTTGGTAATGAATCTTTGTGTCATTTTGTGCAAATATGCATGTTAGTGTGTGTACGTGTGATTTGTTGTTCGTGTTTGACTTTTTGCACAGTTCCAACGCAACCACATCCAAAGTTCATTGTAACTAGACTGAACTGGATGAGCAAATGGTTTTCTAAGACTTTTAGGTACACGGAGTGGCTTAGAAAGTCCTTATACATGGTCATATGTAATACAGTTATAAGTACATGTTTAAGATATGTTTATTTGAATATACTGATGAATATACTGGTGTCACCAAGTCTTGGATGTGTAACTCATACATGTAACTAAAATCTAATGTTTTATACTCACTTTCCATTTCACTTTCACGTTTTTTTGGTTTCTGGTAGGTATTTCCTCAGGTGTGTTATCCCTGTATAGACATCAGTCCGAACCCTGTGAGGAGATGTGTGATTCAGGCAGTGTTAATTAACAAACAAAATAAATTAATATACAACCTACTGAGATCGAAAGTTAATCCTTGACCTTGGAAATAACAAAGCAATCTCACAACAAGGTCCATTCAGTAGCTGTTCTGGAGCACTTAATTCATCACTCATAAGAAGTATTTAGAGTGAATGAACATCTGAACATCCACATTTTGATGACAACTCCATCTGCTCAGGCAGTTTGTGTGATTCAGTTGAAAGCTCCAGAGCAGCTCCTAAATGGACATTGTGGTGTGATTGTCTTGACAGTATATTGTATAATTTAAAATGACACAAACCTAATTGTCACACACAAGGAAATTTGTAAAGTGGAATAATTAAAAACACGTATTTAGAGAAATCAGCAGTCATAGAATTAGGCAGAGTTGAGACCCAAAGCAGCACACTCACACACAGAATAAATATGATCAAATAAAATGACTTAGTTATAAGATTTGAATGAGAGACTCTTGTCAGACAGTTTGATGAGCCATCTGAGCAGGCAGGTGGTAAACAGTCTATAACTTTGTGTTGATGCAGCCCACACATTAGTAGGATGATCCACCTTCAGAAGCTGAACAAAGACTTGTTTGTTTGAACAAATTGAGTTGGAGGAGGAGGAAAATAATTTTGTAAATGCAGTTTAAAGAGTGTAAATCTCCCGTTGCAGCAAGGAGCCTGTAAATGATTACCCACAGTGATAATATTGACACGGCTGTTGCGAAAGACTCATTTCTATGTCTACACCTTTCTGGGGTAAAACAACATGTTCTAGAAGAAATAACAACGGTCAGAGTGATTGTTTGCTGTCTGATTTTCACTGCTGGTGTGTGTTTGTAGCCGTCCAAGCATGGCCACTTATTCATGACCTGTTGATTAAGAAAAAAGAAGCTCAGTTTGTTTTGAAATTGTGACTTTGTTGTTTATTATGTTAAGTCCATTTTCAAACATCTTTTGCAGTCAAACAGAGAGTAGATTCAGTTAGAAAAGAAATAGACGTCATTGGTTTGAAATGACAAATAATCTTGTAAAACGAGTGGATGGCTTATACAAAATTCTACAAATAACTCAACCTTAGTGTTCAGCTGCTTCAAAACATCTGAATATTTTAAAAAGTAAATCAATATAAATATAAAATATCATCTTCTCATGTATTTAAACGCACAGTATGTGATTTCGGCCATTAGGGATCTCACATCAAAACAATAACAAAGGACGCATGTGGATGATGTTGTGAAGTAGCACAGGATCAAACTCTGATGTTTCCCCAGATTGCACTGACAGACAACCAAATGAAACATGCCGTAACCTTTCTTTGGGCTTGTGGGAAACATTTGTAATGATGTAATTACACAGCTCAACAAAATATACTATATACGTTTAGTTGTTTTTAGATTTCTTTTATTTAGAAATGTTACATGTTATGCTTTGAATTTGTAAAAATTGTCAGAGGCCACTGCAGTTAAAAGTGATTCATTTAACGTTCCCCATTGTTAATGAAATACATTTTCTTACTTGGTACATTTTAGAAACAGTATTTGACAGACTTTGAACAGACTTACATTTTGGGATGCAAGTCAGTCTTTTGAGTATGAAATGTTCAACTGTTAAAAGAATAAAATTTGGAAAGACTTTGTTCCTTCATGAAGAACCAGAGCTACGGTCAGCTTAACGTCATTCAGTTACAGCAGATTCCGAAGGTTTTGGGGTATTATTTCATAGGTCTAACTGGATCATTTGGCCACATGTTGGCATAACATGACTGTTTGAAACATACTATTAATGCAAATGGACATACTGTAAGAAGAGTTGATTATATCACAGGAGTATTTTAAAACATTTAAATACATGCAAACACTTAATAAAAAAATCTCATTGTGAGGTTTTTCACTGTTTAACAGAGTTTGAAATGATTTGAGTCTAACATCACATTAAACTCTGCTTCCAGGCCCTTTCTCAAGACTCTCATTGAAAAGTGGCATAAATGATGATGAAATATGCTGCAAAACAGCAGGCATCATAACAAACGACATGATCTGAGTTGTTCTTTGTGAAGGATAAAACATGTTACATTCCCCTTTTAAAGCCCACGTTGAGTTTTTGATTGGATCTCTTTCAGATGACAGCACTTTCAGCAATAAAGCAGAGTTGAGAGTTGAAACTCTCCACTAGAAAATACCCAAGTAACTATCAGACTCACTCTTGTCCACTAGATGTCAGAAAAGGCCCACAAAAAAAATCAATACTAATTGAAGTACAGTAGTTACACAACGAGTGGCTGTGTATTATGAGGGGGAAAGTTCATGTTTATTATCTGTGATATGATCATCTTTTTCTTATCTTTTAGAGGACATCATAATTTCATTTCAAAAGAGGGCAGAACTGACAGTCGAGGCAGACAGACTGAACAGTTTGGCAGGATGCTCATTACATCATACATTGTAAAAATCATTGTGGAATCGGCAAATCTGTTCTCATTAATTAACAGTAAATGTACAAGTTTTATTTATTCAGGTTAAGTAAGCTTAAATTTCTAGTAGTTATTTTCAGAACTTATAAACACAAGTTCTTCTAACTCGAACTGTTTTGAGTTGAAATAATGAGTTGAATGAATGTATTGAACAGACTTCCCAGCATGCATTGGTTGAGAGTTAAAACTCTCCTGAGAGAAGTCATTGTTTTTCACAGTAATGAAAACACTGTGAACAATGGTGATGGTTAGTACTGAATTAGTTAATTAAAAGTTAATAAGCAATGTTCGAAATGTTCAGTGCGACTAAAGAGTTGTTGGTCTTTTCAAATTCAGTTAACTTTAGCAGTAACTTTTTAAAGTTAAAACAAATAGTTTAAAATAGTTTAGTGTAATATTCAATAAAAAAACAATGCTTGAAAACATACACAATACTCAAGAAAGAGGAGAGGGAATAATTGAGTTACACTTTGAATCGTTCCTGTAAATGCAGCTTATCCACTGAACTGTGCTGACTATGACTTATAGGCCTTTTGTTCACGATGACTTCTACTAAACTATTAAACAGAGTTTAGAACATTTTGAGGCTAACGTTAAATTAAACTCTTTGCTTTCAGGCCATTTCTCATAATTCTCATTCAAACGAGGCAAAAATGATGATGAAATATGCTGCAAAACAGCAGTCATCCAAACAACGGGTATATATGAAGTCAGAAAAGGATCATTTTCATGCTTATTTACCTAAAATAAAAATGAAAATGACGCATCAGGGATGAGGTTTAAGACATCTTTTCATTTTGAGCTGTGTGCAGGCTTCACATTTCCTGCATGAAGAGAGGTGTAATGATAATAATAGTCCACTGTGATCACCACTTGTAAATATTCATGAGGCCTTTCATGTGGAGACGGTTTGTTTTGTTTTGTGTGCTACGCTCCAAAATTAGCTGCTTCCCCTGGGACTGAAGAGTATCTCTGTCCATTTTACAAACAGGTTCTCCTAACAGAGTAAAACAGACGGAGGAGAATCTTTTACTGCTTAAGTACTGCTGCTGTCATACAGTAGGTAGAGAGAGAGAGAGAAAAAAAAAAGAAAAAGTGTGTTTGTGTCAATATGATATCGGGAATAAACAAAGACGTATTAGACATGCTTGGTCCCTGGGAGAAAATAAAGTAATTGCACTTCACTTGAACTTGAGTGCAGATGAGTCGTCACTGGAGGGAAGGAAAACATCTTTGCACATGAAAGATTCATCAGAAATCTCACAAACCAAGCACATCTTCCAGGTTTCCTTCTTCCCCTGAGAGAGGATGGAAGGTGGAATGAAACATGAGTGGAGAGAGCGATCATGATGTATGTAAAATGTATTTATTTATTGATTTTACCACAGGGGGTGCATTTCTGAATTATAGAATATATAGAGAGAGCACTGCTCTTAAAAATACCATGTTACTGTCCTCATCCATCCACCTACCCAGCCACCCCCTCCCCTTCCTATATGAATCCCACTCAGGGCCAAGTTCCCTGTGATATCGATTGATCTCTGTGTGAACGTTGAACGCTGTGTGCCGTCCATCCTTCTTTAAACCCCCTGTTTCTCTCATCCGTCAAGGACAAATGGAGACACAAAGAAGTTATCAATATCCTCTTACACTTCCAGGAGGACGCCCTCTCAGAAGAAAGCAGCGATGAATCATGGAAGTTTACTTCAAAGTAAAAGTGAAGGAAGCGATTTTCAGGTTATTTTCAGACTCACTTTGGGCTTTTTTCTCCTATGTAGATCATGGAGACTAATGAGGGGTGACAAAGTAGACTATCCCTCCATCCACATGGGAGTTGACTTCTTTTGAAATCGACAACAGGCAACAGCAGGCAGAACACTTCTCTTGGCTGAGGGCGAACATGTTATAAGTGCAGTTGTGTCATTGGACTCAACTTTGAAGCATATGTCTCATTGTAGGATAAACAGGTTTCCGTGTTACATCCGCTGCCGCTTGCCAAAGGGGAGACAGCTGGAGTGAGGTTATCCGCAGCCAGTATGTAGGAGGAGAGGTCGACACACTGACCTCTTTCACTGGAGCCGCTTACATTTTCAAAACAGTGATCATTGGATGTGACAAATGGTGTCGTTCACAATGTATAGTTATTAGGGGAGGGAGTGACTTGAGTCGTGTAGAAGCGGTTTGCTTACAAAAGATCTGATGTACGATTAACAACAGCAATATGTAAGAACTGCAAGATTGTAACAGCAAAAGGGGCTCAGCTGAGTACGAGGAGAGCCAAAAATCCCACAAGGAGAGGTAAACAGCTTTTGTGAGTCCTAAACCAAAAATATCTGTCGGCATTTTGTCATATCTTCAAGAATATCATTATCTCAGATTACCCTGAAATATTGTAACATTTTTAGTGGGTCATATTGCCCACCCCTAGTGATCATTTAATACTAAATGTTGAAATCCAGTCAAGCAGTCATATAAACAGCAGGCGCAGGACTGGAAATGATCAGGTGTTTGATTGTGTATGAGTGTGTAACACATACATATGTTCTTCTTTTCTAGGCTGTAGCAGGCTCTGTTTTAAAACTAGAGTGAAAATACTGGTATCATTTGACATTAAAAGACCTAAGACATCCATTGGTACTAACCATGTCATTCTAGTTTGTCAACTAAAGTTGGGTTAAGTTTTGGCGTGGGAAAAACTGGCATGGCCATTTTCAAAGAGGTCCCTGAACCTCTCACCTCAAGATATCTTTCCATACATAGCCATGTTTTGCTAATCCCAACCAGCTCTGGGCAAAAACATGCACATTTTTTGCATGCACTTATTTTTTTGCCTAAAAGTGGTGTATTTGAATATTTCTGAATACTGGGGTCCCTAAACACAGATGGTTTTGCATAAACTGGGTATAACAAGAAAGCTGAAGCTCACATGGATTCAATGGGCCCAGTGGTATTTATGTGTGATGATGTTGTTCCTCATAGCAGCCATTTCATTGAAGTGAGACCATTTTTTGAAACTTGAATAACATACCTGTTATTAGTGAAGGGGTGATCTAAACAGCTTTATGTCAATTAATAACCCCAAATTCCACTGGGACATGCAGACTCTGACCTTTGAATAAGCAACTTCAAGTGTAAATTATTTGGAACTTCAGCTTTTGTGAGTTTTTTCCAAAAATGTAGATTTCTATCTCTATTATATTGCTGTAAAGCCACTTGGTTGCTCTTAATGTTCTAAATAAACAACAAGATTTTCAAAATAAATAATGTTTAAATGAAGAAATATGGCCTTACCATCCCATTCATTGTTTCTTTATTGCAGTTAGATGAACCCAGGACACTCAGTTTCAATACCGTTACACCAGTATAAACATTTTTTTCTGGAGACCCACTTTTTAAAAATGACAAAACATTGTGACCCAGTTCACAATAGGCCTTTTCAACAAATTCTGGGGAGGTTTCATTTGTGCATAAATTGCATTTAGGCTGAGTTAACAGGCCATCTCATTGTTTTTATTTCCTCTTACCATGAAAACAACAGAGGACATTATAGCCGTCTTCATAAATGAGACAATATAATTGTATTTAGGCAAAATAAACAGGCTCTTGGTTTTTCCTCTCATCAGCAGCAACAATACACACATTCTAAATGCTTTACAGTGCTTACAATGCTTTACATGCTTTGCAGATAAAAGTCTTAAATTTACAGAATTTCTTTCAGTCTTTTATATGTTGGGAGACCCAAATAAAATCTCCTGTGACCCACCTGTGGGTACTGACCTAGTCTTTGGGAATGACTCCATTGCTCTGTTCTGTGCATCTTAAAGAAAAGTGACACTGCCTGTCTCCGCTGGTTGCATCTGGCAGTTGCGGTGGCATTGCAGTAGGTGCTTCACCATCTGTTGCCTGACAGAGATCTATAACCTCTTCTAGTTTATGATGTTTCAGTGCCTCAGGCCCTCATCGGGCAAAACTACAAAAGGCAAACAGCATCAGTTCTGTAAACACAGCCACTCTGAATGTGAGTGCAGCACCTCCCAACATCCACACTAATCGAGGTCAATGAGCTCTTCTAATTGTAAACAGAATCATACCAAGCTCTTGCAATTACAAGCGAGAAGAATACAGTTACAAATGTGCAAAGATAAACTACATATACAACATTTTACAAGATGATAGAAAATGCAGTTAAAAGAAGATAATAGGTACATATCACAGATTAAGGAATTCAAATGTCAAATTATGGATGGATCATTGGGTCCATAGACATTTTGATATCTGGTTTAAATATACAGTATTTGGTAGTGGTGTTATTTGCCTACAGTATATACAGGAGTATTAGCTGATGAAGGTCTGAGGAAATTAAGTAAGCACAAGTGATGGACAGTGTGTGGGATGCTTTAGTGTTTCAGAGAGAGTAATTATTAAAATCCATATGTTTTTGTGTATACTCATATCTGTATGCCTTGTAAGTGTGCAGACAAACAAACTCCTCTGTGCATGAAATGAAATGTCAATTAGTGCCTGAATATTTGTCAAGTGAAGTAAAGATATAAACCAAACAAGTCCTGGAATGCTACACAATCTATACACTATTTCAGATTTAAAGCAGTGGTTTAGATTTCCACCCCCATTACTATCCCTCCACTGCAGCTCGACACAAGAAAACCCTGTGTAGGGAAAGACAAAGAGTGAATTTTGTATTAAAGAGACTGTAACTTTGGAAGATTCTCACTTAATTGGCTGTCTCAGACTGCTGAAGTCTGGCATTAGCTTTTGCTAAGCCTGAGGAACTATTTTTGCACAGAACAAAGACTGTGGATTTTGTCCCCCATCTCTGATACTGGAAACATAGAAGAAAGAGATATAACATCATCACTATATGATCAATCACTAACTCTTTCAATGTACATAATGTGCATGGGAGTTAAGATAGACTAAAATATTAACTCTATCTGTAAATGTTTCCTTGCACACATCTGTGAGCTTATGCCATATGCTGTGTGAGGGCACCTGAGAGGTCTCGTCAGAGTGTGATCTGAGCGAGGAATTACAGTGACAGGTGTTTCCCTGCTGAATAAACTGTCAGGACTGTGTAACTTCCCTCAGAAGGCCGGCATGCTATGTGAGCATGATGTGATGCATGGAATAAGTCTACCTGTTGTGGCAAATCCTCACCTGACTAATCCTGCGCTGAGGGACTTAAACCACAGACAGTGTGGGGCTGTGACTGGAACATTGTTGGGGAAAGTGATGAAGAACAGTGGAGGGGAACAACGAATAACTAATACTCACTCATCCCTCAACAACAACAACTGTCAAGGTCCCCTTGAAAAAAAAAAGTTTACCACAAAATAGTCTTGTTGAGTTTCTCAGTGACGCAGCTCCCAGGTATAAAACCTTCTTGCATTGACGTAAAGGCTAAAGATACCCCCCAGACTAGTTTTTTTAATGACTGGACAAAGCATACACAGCACACTGGACCATGATTGGCTTCTAAACTACTTGTGATGTCACAAAAATCTGCTTGTATATGTTTTCTGGAAAGGGTTTGAGAGTTACATATTGTAAAACAACACATCTATCGTTGTGGAAAAAATATTATTATTTATTTTGAATGGAAGGATAACAATCTATGCACTGTTTATTTTTATTAGGGAATTTACTCTGAGATGTCCACTTGAAGAAGAAGTCTGTCACCAAAATAAAGAATCCTGTTTTTTTTTCTTTCTTTTTTTCACCTTCAACAGGTGAATGTGAAAACAGTCTTCTGGTGTCAAATTATGCATATACAATATGTGAAATAACAATAAGAAAGACATATTTTTGAATAGAGGAGGACTTTAAACTGACAAGGACAAGGAAGTACTTGTGCACACAGTGCACGCAGAGAAATGATATCGCATAAAATATGTTATATTGTGTCAGTTCTCTCTATTCTCACATTGTAGACTGTGTTTAACATCACTGTAAGGCCAACTAAGGTCTAAGGCTGGAAATATACACTTGCTTTTAACTACACATTCACATATGCATCATGGCTACCTCACATATCCTGCATCCATTTGGAGCGATGTTTGTATACGTCCTCAGAAAAACAAAACAGTCCCATATTATGTTAACTATAACTCAATAATCCATGTTTTTGGTGAAACCGTTAGAGTTCCAAAAGATAGTTTTACATTTTTTTTATTTGTCCAGAGGGAGAGAGGGAGGAGAGAGGAATGGTACAAACTTTACCTGAAAACAATACGTAATCATGCAAAAGGCACCAGTACAGTTGTGAATTATTTAGAGTGATGTACTTCGAATTTGTGATCAAAATTTTCCACATAAAACATATGATAAGGTCATGAAATATGATTTCACTGCATTAATATGGTTTACCCAACGAACAGCAACACAAAGACCAGTTATAACAGGACAATATTACTTACAGGTTGTCAATATTATTCGTTACTACAGTAACACTGCTGTACTTTGTTCTAAAACAATTTTGAATGCAGAACTTATTTTTTCAGCATGGTAACAAATATGTTTGAATACGTTGGCCAGCAAAGTAAAAATATGTACATTAGGTGGCAGTATGCACCTGATGATACATGCAAACTGTGAGAGGAGGGCAAATGCTGCTTTATTACATTTGTTGACTAATTGCAGTGGTTATTGCTTCACATAAATCAATTTCCAACCATGTACCCTGTTTGGTTTAAACTTGTTTGAAGCGGTTTCTCATTTCTCTCCTCAGGTGTATTTGTGCCACCAACATCACCTGCTTATTCTAAAGAGACCACAGCACCAATTTTTTATTTACACCTCTGAAACAAGGTTCGTCTTTGCTTCGACTGGGGAGTTTCACTCTGAAATTAAATTCCTGTTGTTGAAAACATACTTGAGATTATTGACCAGGAGCCAAATTCATTTTGTACAAGTGAGTCATTATCTACACTAGGAGGGGCCTGCATGAGGACTCACATCACAGGTACAAGTTGAAAATACAATCAAATATGCTCAAAACATGGACTGAGGACTGATGAAGCAGACACACAAATCAAGACATTATTCTGAGCTGGTCTGAAATGATTATCTGTCTATGCCAGAGGAGTGGTCTGTAACTACAGTTGAACACTAATTAAAAAGAGCCTGACCTGTTGTGTAAAAAGCCTCATTATTTCTCCATAATTAAATACAAAAAGACCACATCATGACCCATTTATTAAGATTTCTTTCCTTTCTCTCTTCCTCCATTTAGCAGGTGAGAACAAAATATGGTATTTCTGTCCAGAGGTGCCTGAAGGCAGCAGGTGCCTGAAGCAACAATAAATGAACAAATTAAAAAAGAGTGTGTTATTTAAGCCTGTCAAGATTAATTTAGACCACTAGCCCCCATAGTGTCCAACACCTCCCTCATGGTCCATTTATAGGCGAACTTTACCACCTTGTCAGTGCTCTGCTGTTTATATTCTTTAGCAGGGCATCGTGTTTAACATGAATTCAAAGCTGTAGGGAGCAATAGTCCTCAGAAAAAGCAAAGATGACCTTTGCCTGCTGGCTTTCAAGAGAATAATTGAGATGGAGCACAGGAGGGGTCACAGTGGGTGTGCAGGCCACACCCTGACAAACCAGTCTTTCCTTCTTTTCACACTTTTATCAACCCCTCTCCAATTTTAACTGCAATCTTTTAAGTTCTCATGACACAGTTAGCGTGGTGCTTATTGCCTTAGTGTTTCCTGTATACCAGGCAGCTAGGCATGGGCCTAGCAGCTAACACGGTCCATGGATGAAACACTAGGAAGGCGAGCGGTCATATTAGCTGAGTCTTCCCAGACTGAGAGCCTCTAGTGAACACAGTTGGACCAAAACAGTCCAACAGAAGCCAGTTTGACTACAGGGAATAGGCCACAGTATGAAAGTATTTTTCTTGCTGGGTTTGGTTCCCAGCAACCCGAGGCTGAGTCACAGCCAACCAAGCAGTTATTAGTTACTGTAGCTAAGCTATGTTAGCAACAAGTAAAGCTATTTTTTCATCAATAAACTCTGTAACCAACCTTGTTACTGTTTTCCCTGTCAAAGTCAGAGGTTTCGCTCGTTCCGGTGTCTGTCTACAATGTGAACTGTCAATGAAGCACTGATGGAAAGTGGTGACGGGCTAAGGAGAGTGAGCTGGCTGAGTGCCAAGGGTCCGTTCCGGAGCAGAAAGTAAGCAGGTGGGGTCCACACATGGTGTACCTTTAGCCAGGGTTCGTATTACACAATGGCTTTCGGGGGAGCCCTTGTCGTCGTCACCTGGTTTTGTTGCCTGCTAACAGCAGCTAACAGTCATAGTTAGCTACTTTAGCAACAAGTAAGCTGAAGCCATCTGTCCACCAGGAAACACTGTAAACAACCTTGGTTCTGTATTCCCTGTCTGTCTCAGAGCCTGTGTTTGGTCCCAGTCCAGCTGTATTTACTGGGAGGCTGTTGAGACCAGTTCTGTTTTCTGCTAACAGCAGATAACAACTGCAGTTAGCTACTTTAGCAACAAGTAAGCTGCTTAAGCTATCCATCCATCCATCAGGAAGCTGTTAAATAACAGAGAGTTGAAGCTGAGCAGACAAGCTGAAGGACATCAGAGCGGATACCAGAAAATATTTTCTCCATAAAATATGATCCAGTTTCACCCAAATCAGTGAATTAAGTTGTAAAGTTGTGCTTTTGTACAGTGAGGCTTGCTCCCCAGAAACAATCCAGTCCGTTCCAGTGAACAGAGTCATGCTCCGGCAGTGTGATAAGTGAAAAAGTGTTTCGTTGGATGCAGTTTTAGTATATGCCCTTCAGTGCAGAATGAGTCACCAACAGTTTTTAATCATTTCCCAGGAAAAGGCAAACTCTGAAATACCATTAAAAATACCCAAGAATATCTACAAAATGAATTTCTTGTCATTGTTGGCCCAGATAGTGATGTGTAGGTGACGTACAGTGCAATACATATGTGATAAAAAACACTTCAACATCAATTTGGACTTCATGGGAACTTTAATGCAGTCAGAGCGGTTTAATTTTGTTGACCTGAAAGCTGAACTTGAACTTGCATTTACATCACACCGCATCATAAATATCAGCTGCATCCAAACCTGCACAAACATTAAAAGTCTGTATTGGTAATAACCTGCTTTAGGACTTGGAAATCTCTGTTGCAGGCCAGGGCCACCAGGGCAAAAGTAATTACACAATCTGTTTAGGTGTCATCAGCACATAATTTCTGTGGTCGCTCAGACATGAAGGAGACCTTGAGGTGCTTATTTGTGTGTTTTTGTGTGTGTGTGTGTGTGTGTGTGTGTGTGTGTGTGTGTGTGTGTGTGTGTGTGTGTGTGTGTGTGTGTGTGTGTGTGTGTGTGTGCTTGTGTCAGGCCTGGAGAGCTGCTGTCAAGGTGTGGAAATGTAAGTAATAGATGCTGTTCTAACTGTTATTGATTTCAGATGCCCTTGCAAACAATCAGAGTCAACAATGATCTTTTACGGGAGAGAATGATGGAGGATGATTGTTTATTGAAGCTTTTTTTATGAATTAAAAAAAAGTCTCTACATGGGGAAAAAGTTAGAAAACACTAGGTACAACTACAACTACTACAACTACTGATAATAAGAAACAAAAAATGTCAGTGTGTGGTTTTAAATTTAATGTCAATAGTGTTTTTAAAAAGGGAAATAAAAAGTTCTTAATATAAGAAATGTACCTTTTTGTCTCCACTGTTGGAGGGACATAACTTGCAGGCTGAGGCCTGGCAGGGGAACAAAAGACAAATTAAACAATATTTGTGCTACAGCTCACAAACTATAACCAGTTTTGGTTTTATAGTGCAAGATTCACACAAGCATCAAAAACAGAGCAAAGTGAAATTTGCAGGTGTGTTTACATGCTGTGTAATTTGCTGCAGCTGACCAGCTAATTTGCCTACAAACTGACATGAACAGTGAACTTTTCCCTTCTGAATGTTTGGTAGGTTATTGAACAAACAACAAACTAATGTGCGAGACGTGTGTTCACGTTTAAGGAAACTTCATCAGGAAAGCTAATGTGGCTTGCTGTCCACAGTCTGTGGCTCTCTTGCTGTGTAGCCGTTCATTAGTGTGACCATCTGCTCGGTGACATTACTGCTTCATGCAAATACAGTTTCAAATGGGGCGTTTTGGGGCACCCTGGTAGCTTGCTTGGTAGAATGTGCTAAGGCTGCGTCTGAGCCTGCAGCCACCGGGATTGATTCCAGCATGTGGCCCCATGTTGCATTTTGCCCAACTTTCCTGTCTATCTCTGACTGTCCTATCTAATAAAGGCAAAAGGTCTTTATTAGATAGGAATGGTTTAAAAAAGAAGGCTGGGCAAACAAAATATTCCCATAACTTTATACAAAAATACAGGATGCCATCATGAAATCAAAATGAATAGAGAGATAGATTATCATTATCCATTATCACTGTCATACAACAAGGTTGGATAGCGAGATTTTGATGTAGTTTCCTCTTTCACTGACTGATTAGATTGGCTGAAGGGGACGCAGTTTGATCTTCTAGTATCCTCTGAGCTCTGTGCAGGCACCTCACCTTCCTGATATCACTGATGTTCGGTAGATGGGTACCAGTGATGTTCTGGGTCATTTTAATGACCTGCTGTAGAGTTTTCCTGTCCTGGGCAGTGCTCATCCTATGGCGATTATACTTTCTATTGCTTCTCTGTAGAAGTTAATAAGAACTTCACAAAGGAGTTTTGCCTTCTTTAGTTTCGGTAATATATGTTCCTTTATGCATATGCTGAATTTGGACTTTAAAGAGCTTATTAAAACATGAAAAACTTCTGGGAAAAGTTGGCCCCAAGTCGACACCTTGAAATAAAGAGATTAGCAAAAACAGTCAGTCTAATTATATTAGAGTTAGATTTATGTACATCATGTTTTTTTCATATGTTGATGAATTGAGTAATTAGGTTGATTATGTTTATGAAGACTTGCATTTAGCAGGAAACACTAAAGGAACAAAAAAGGTTTTTGATCGTTCAACATAACATTTTACAAGCTTAGAAAAACAGCCGTTTTCAGTTTTGTAACAATAAATTTTTCAGATAAGCCAGAGGGGTGGAGATGTTTTACGTGATCAGCTTCCTGAGAGGGTTTGATCCAAAATTTTATCCCTGAAAATGCATAAAAAATGTTGAAAGAGAAATAAAAATCACAATTATAAAGCCAAGCACAGCATCATTCTGCTTAAAGATGATATAAATGCTTACATACATATCTGCTTAATGTAGCTATTAATAATAATATGCCTGGTAATTGTCAAACCAGTTTAAGTCTTTTGAGGGATGAACCAATGGGATTTCATGTCAGGAATGATGAATGCCACTCATATTTGAAAATTAAACTTACCAATGTATAAGTACTACATAAATTTAATCAGGTACAAGCACAAACTCAAAAAGTTGTAGCACTCAAAAATGTAGTGGTGAAGGATTTGATTGATTTCCCACCTTTGGACCAGCAGTGAACCACAAGCAATCTCTTCTTTTATGTGAAAATCAATTTTCAGAGTGGGTGTATGAAATCTTTCATGATTTATTAGACTGCAATTTTTTTTAATCACATTTTCTCCCATCAGGCTTATGAATTATACTGAGTTTTATGACAATATACAGCTGGTGAGAAACTTTCGTCCTGACAAACTGTAGCTGCTTGCTCATTAGTGTTAACTTCAGTGTTCTCATTGGTCCAGAACTTTACAATCATTACAAACAGCAAATAAACTGAAAAATTAAGTCCTGCTCTTTCACACACACACACACACACACACACACGCACGCACGCACGCACGCACGCACGCACGCACAAAAATACACAATTTAATGGCCACTACATATAGGGATCACTGGACTAGAATTTAATTTGGGACTGAAACAGAAACCACAAACATCTTGATATCAAAAACCAAAAAGCATTTCATGGCCAAGCCACTGGACTGCATTGCCTCATTAAGCCTGGAGTAAAGAGGCAGTTTTAGGTCAAAGTGAATTTCTATGTAAGGAAAGAGGATATATATGTACATATTATTTATTTATGGTTTATTTCACAGAGACAGATATAGTATACAGTATAGTATATATAGACAAGTCTCAAAACAGCGATCCAATGCCACTATCATAATGTTTGTAGTGAATGCTAATTTGCAAGACCTGTCCCTCGGAGTGCTTTTATGAAAATAAGAGAGTAGCTGCCTTGCTACCTCTGCGAGTTCCTCCAGCACAGACACACAGATTCAGCTCTCAGACAATATAATTTTATTTTATCACTCCTGCCTAAAAAACTACAACATAACTCACCAGTGTATGACGTGTCTGCAGCTGCCTGGCTCCTGCAGCACACATCCCAATCCCAGGCAGAATTCCTCTTTGTTGTGGGAGCAGAAATCATCTGAGGGCCACCACACTACTGCATAAGAAGAGGAGAGTGTAATTAGGAAACCGGCAGCAGCTGTGCTAATCAACTCACCTGACACTACTCTCATGAGCCATCCCCCAGACCGCTTGTCCTGCAGCTGACTGCTAACCACACCCACCTCCTCATAGAGACTGGAAGAGTGAGATAAAAAGATGGTAAACTGAATGCAAGAAGATATCATAAAAGTAAGTTAAACCTCAATACAACAAAAAACACTAAAACACAAATTTATGGACATTACCTTTAAAAGCTAGATGTTTGTTCCTTAATATTAAAATTAATATTAATATTAATAATATCATTGATTTAACAAGGGTGGATCTGCTCTGTAGTTTCTAGTTCTTGTAGTCAGTTTAGACATTTAAACACAAGCTTTACATAATGAAGATCAATGAGGTCTGCAAAACTTAAAATCTTGTACTTACCTAAAATGTGGCAGTGACGGCACCTCATTAGCTTTTGGTCTGACTGGTTAGTCTGGGACCAGGTAGTCAAACCACAGGACAGATGAAAGAATACCACTGAAGAAACAGCAAGATGCAGTCAAATGTAAAATGTCAAATGTCAAATGTAACTGAGAGTCTCAAATTATCCCAAGTACTTCATTCACCTCTGTTTCTTAATCAGTGGACTCATCTTTAATTGTGACTTTCAGGGATTCTGATGCAGTTAGACTTTTCTTAGTGTTTTGCATCAAACAAGAGGCATCAAGCCAAGCTGATACTTTTTCTAGGTTTTTGGTTAGTGTCAGTGGCAGTGTCACAGGACTTGTCAGATGCATGGATGACTGTGTCATCAGCATGCATCTGAATGCCTGTATCAGGGCTTATATGTCTGGAAGGTCTTTAACTTAATGCAAACTGAAAAGGATGGGACCCATGACAGTTCCTTGAGGGATTCCTGTTTCAATTTAGTGAAAAGCAGACTTTTTAATTTAGTTATTAATCTAAGTTATTATTATTAATTAAGCTATTAATCACGCTCAGTGTTCATGACCCTTTAAATATTAACAAAACCATGACAGTGACTGTTTTGAAAAATTTCACATGGAGACTTTTGATGTTAGGATATAAGTGATCTTAAGTTGGACAACACACAGGTTCAGCAGTTATATTTCTACCAAACCTTTTTTTTTAATGATTTACTCTGGATTAAACAGCAAAGACAGGGCACAGAGGTCTGACATTTAAAAACTGTCACCATTTTCCAGGACCTGCTTCTCTTCCCTAACAGCACGGGGCAGAGCTTTTCCTCATGCTTAAACTGACACCTGCAGACTCAGGCTGGGGATAACGACCTACTGAATCAGACAGAGGAGAGGCATAAAGGTGCACTTCTGTGCCTGCATGATGGCATAAATCAGAAAACCTCAAGTAATTATTTTTATTTCTCCATCAGCTTGGGAATCAGTACCCTTGAGGTGGTTTCCTGCCTGCCACCCTTCCACCTCCAACATCGCTAACATCCAGCATCCTTGACAGTTCGAGCATCTAATCCTCACCGAAAGCCCCCCAAGGTTAGAGAAGATGACTCTCCTCTGTATATCAGCAAAAAAAAAAAGGCTGAATGAGAAGGATGGAGGAGATTGAGAGTCCATGAGAGAGACAGAAAGGAAAGATGGTAAAAGAGGAAGAGACAGAAACAAAATCATGTCAAAACAAATCAAAAGCCTCTACAAAGATCAAAGTCCTGTCGGTGCTAAGGTCAATAAGTCGGCTTAAGCAGGATTTGAGCTGCAGCGCTGGGTGATCTTAGAGCATCTTAGAAAGTTTAGGAGAACAGCTGCACGGTACTCCCGTGTGTCGATCTGTAAACAATATGTGAGCGTGTGTGGGTGTCCTTGAGCGCATCCATATTTGTGTTCATGTGGGTTTGTGTACCTGTGTGTGGTGGGTTCATCTTTCCTAAAGCATAAACACTGTACTGTTTGTGTATTTAGGTGGATACACAACCTACAAAGCCTTTCCAGGGCATTTGAGATGAAGAGATAAAGCAATGTAAAGTCTGTTTAGTCTGTCGGGGATGTTCGCATTGGCTCAGTGTAGCAGCTCTACAAGCCTCAGCACTCCAGTAAACAGGAAGCATAGAAAAACGTTCTGTGATCTACAGGAAGGTTGTTTCACAAGCCTTCTTGACTGCTGTCCAGGTGATAAACCCAGTCTAAGATGTCCATTTTATCTAAAGCCCAGCATGAGAGCTTTGTGCACAACATTTCTGCAAGGTCTGTTTGAGTTTGGCTTATTTTAAGATAAACCTTAATTGGACAACACCTTAAAAAGCTTTGCCACGAACATCACATTACATTTAATCTTAAACCCTTAGTGGTTTCTTTCCAACACCAAAAACATTTCTATAAACCTACATCTGAACCTCTGCAACCCTGTTAAACCCTCCTGTATGTATGTGATTAAACAGGAGAATGGTGCTGCTGGTAAGAATTTGACATTAATCTTTTCTTGCTCAGCCTTTCCACCATCTCTGCCATCACAGGAGCAAAAATGTGAGAAATTGGTGAAAAGAAATGTGTCTACTGGTAGAAGAATGTGTGACGAACAAAACATGAGACTGTGATTTTAGAGACAGCTATGTGTGTGCCTTTAATTATTAAAGTCAAAGAATGACAAAGATGAAGGGGTACCATGCACTGTTGACCTCCTCTGCACCTTTACAGCCACTATTGCCCTGTAAAGCACCCAAATCCATCCACAGATGAACAAAAAATCCTTGTTACATCATTGACACATCAATGTATGTATGTATGCAGGCCTCTGTTTATTCTTATGAAAGCTGTTTAGTGGCGTATGAAGCCACCTTCGCACATTCCACTTATACTTCTGCATCATGGGGCCAGTAGAACAAACACACTCAAGACTTCTACCAGCCGAGCGTCTAACTTCTGCTTTAGCCCTCTACTAACTTGAATGGTTCCAAATATTATCAGACTGAGTGGATGTCGCTCAAAAGAATTTATACACAGTTTTATGGCTGCTTCTTTCAAAATATAAGTCTATGGAGAAAAGTCTTTCTGGGCTGTTGTGTATCATGTGATGTTGTCATTGCACAGTTTGACTACTGTACGTCAAATTTACTTCAAAGTGCGGTGCAATTCCTGGGGGCTTGCACTGACACAAACTTCATGCCATGCAGATGATATAGAAACTTGCAGTATTGATCCTTTGTCTCCCCCTTCTGGCATTGAGAATAAATACTGCCAGCATGTACCCCGCTCCACCTGCTCCACCTTAAATCTTCCCGTGCGCCTATTACCCGGCTAGTGTTCAGAAATAGTTACAAAAATACAGAAAAATTTCCACAATTCTAAGACAATTATCCATTATTTAACAAGAGTAAATGTAATAGTGACATAGTGTACTTCAAATATACAAACAGCAACCTGTCCAAGAGCAGCGATGCAACATCTGTCCTCAGTCCCTTCTCCTTTTTCCATCAAACACCAAATTTAAAAACTCCAGTATACTGTGAAATACAGAGAGATTTACCTGGTGGACTTTCTTGAGTTTCTTGAAGATGTTTCACCACTAAAAGGCTTTTTCTAATGCCTTCAAGAACCTCAAGCAAGTCTAGTTGACTTCGCACAGCTCCTAGAGAATAACGTGACCTGGATAAATGTGAATCTTCACAGTCTAGTTTGGCAAGGACTTGAATTTAATGGATATTCATCTTCATGTAAAAGTCCAGCACTCCAGCTTTGAAAGAATCTATTTGATAAATAAATAAAAAATTTCAAATTGGATTTCCTTTTCATTTTTAAGCTATTGGTGAGATACAAATACAAGATCAGAGGTCATGTTGATGGAGTTCCTCCATTTACTTGATAACAAAAAACGGCTTTATGGGAAAAATCAATATTTGTCTGGTGATGTACGTTCAGTGTCCTAAACACTAGACATTTTTCTTCCCTGAACAACATGCTCATAACTGAGGGTATTCTCTCAAGGGTGCCGTCTCTATAAGGTGGGCTGTCTTTATGACCTCTTTGACACTGTCTGTCTATGTGCGGGAGGATTTCAATGTGGGAAACTCAAAAAGCAACAGTATGTTCTGTGAAGGAGACAACATGACCTTTAAAGCCGTCATCTCAGTCATCAGTTTTCTATACATGAGTAAACATAACTATGGAAGCAGAGAGGCAGACAGAGAACATATGACAATGAACACAATGTAAAATAGAAAGACAGTAGAATAGATGTACCGTAGAATAAATCACCACTTCAGTTTGAGAAAATGAGCTCTATGGGACTCTCAATGGGACTCCAGACTCTTTTCTTAGTGAGGTTAGGTATGGGTCAGTGATGATCACTTATAATTGAAAGATGTGGATCATCGGTACAATCCTTTGAAAACATCCAAGTTTACTGTCAAAGCTTAACTACACCTTTTTTTTTTTAACTTTAGAGTCACTGTTTATTTTTCATATTGGATAATGTGGCTGGGCTGCCTTTGAGTTAAAGGGATTAATTCTGATTATTTGAAGTGGGGTTGTATAAGGTTCTTATGGATAGTCACTGTATTACCTACAGTAGATGGCGGTCAACATGCCCCCAGTTTGGAGAAGCAGAGAGGAGTAACAGCACTGAACCTAAGCAATGAACTGCTGTGGACAGGGTCAGCAACAAAATGTATTTTAGCCACTTAAAAAAAGGCCCATCTAAAAAAAATACAAGTGTACACAACATTTAGAATATTTTAAATGCTTTTTTACAGGAAACCGCCATCATACAGGCCAAATATCACTTAACCAAACTCCATCAGCGAAATCAGCAATTTTACCTCACAGAACATGTGAGTTGCTGGTCTGCTGCTGCCTCAAATGGTTAGTTTGCTTGTGTTTTGTGTGTGTGTTGTTCTGAGACGTCAGTGTTTTAAAAGGTTAGTTTGAGATCACTGAAGTCACACAATAACACAAACAAACTGTCCACTGAGGCAGCGGTAGGCCATCAACTCACATGTTCTGTGGGGTAAAAAGACTGATTTCACCAGTGGAGTGTGGTTGGTTTTGGAGAGTGATATTTGGCTTATTTAACAGTGGAAAAGGCTTTCAGACAAAAAGGTAAAGCGGCAAAAATTCTAAATATAGTGTACACTTAAAATGGCAGATTTTTTTGGATAGGCCTTTTTTAAAAGTTAAAAATATGTTTTACTGCTGACCCTATCCACAGCAGTACAATGCTTAGCTTCCTACAACAGTACTCCTGCTGTTTTTCCAGACTGGGGTTGTGCTGATCAGCATCCACTGCAGGTAACACACTGACTATGAACAAGTACCTCATACAATCCCACTTTTTGTTACCAACCACTTTTCATCTTGAAATGACATTTATAAACTACTAAATGGTTTTGTCAAATCCATTTAGGAGGAAATGTAGTTGCTGTCTATATACAACTCTTGCTGCTGCAACAATAAAACTAAATGGTCTTGTCATTTTAATCTTGCAATCTTTGCTTCACGAAGCATCGCATAATAATATGGACACAGTCGAGATGACAACATATTCCATATTCAAACCCTAAATGTTGCCTTGGCAGACTGAGCTATAAGGATTTTGTGTGTCACTCTTTCCTCATTTTTCTGCCTCTCTGACTTTCAGCCCTGGAATCATTTTGCGTCAAAGTGATTCCTTTTATTACTCTCTTTCTCTCTCTCTCTCTTTTCTTACTCAGTATTTCCCTGCTCTTCACTTATATATTCCAGACTGCCACTGACATTTGTAACCATCACCGTCTTTGTACCCTCTTTTTACGACGCACTTTTCCATATTATGCCATAATATGTCCTGAACTGCATTAATCATCAGTGTTAGCTCATTGCTGATGCTGTATGCATCTTCTGGCCTGTGGCAGATTCCACGGTCCAACAACAGTAGTTAGAAACAGGCTCTTTTTAGCTGACACGTGCTGGTCAGAGGCAAGGCAGATATAGACCTGAGATAAGGACATACAACAAACCACGTACACACAAACATAAACACACAGGCCATTATCTGGTTTGTAGATGGAAGACTTTGCACTGCTCTTAATGTACACAAATAACAATGCTGAGAACAATGTGAAGTGTTTGTAGTTTATTACCAGACATGATAACTGCTTCACTGCATGACAAAGAATCTCCATTAAAATGAGAGAAAATCTTCTGAATCAGACAAAGGAGTAAATGCTATCCTGGATCTTCAGCCATGCTTGCAGACGTCTACAGAGCATTTCAATAAATCATTATTTGAGGCTTTTGCAGCAAAGTAAACAGTTATGCTCCAGGCTAATGTGGCGTGGTATCTGTGTTTCTCCACCCTCATTTATCAGTCGCATCATTTTTCATTTTGCATACAGGTGGGTCAATGCTAAAGTTGTGGGAAGGAGTTGAATTGGTGAATTTACTCACAAACATGAAATAAAAATAAAATAAAATGAAAGTTTCCATAAAAATTCCTCATTGAACTGAGGAAGTAACTCTCATAGCTTTTTCTATTTTCAGTTCCATGAATCATAATTTTAGAGCATTGTACCCATAGGCTACTAATCATCTGGATACACATATGTTATTCATAGGAAAGGTGATTCAACTCAAATGACAGTCGAGATGAACACAGAAATAGAGACATCAGTCTTAGATAAGAAAGGCTTCCAGCATCCATACCGGTTGTCCACACTGCAAGCTCTTTCTATAATGTTCTCAGACAATAATAAACCCGTTCTCATTTCCAGGTCGTCAAATACTGATGCTTCACCCGTCAGTGAGTCATACAGAAGTACGAGATACCCTTTAGCATCGACTGTATATGAGCTGCACCAGGCTTTCAAGTACCTTCAATGTAAACCCATTGAGAATGGGATGTATTTTTTATTGTAGACATATTTTATCTATTCACATAATGTATATTTAACCAACTTTGCTTCCATTCTATAATGTTTGCTTTGCATATCCCTGTATTGTACACTTATATTTCTATTTAAATGTTGTCTTACCAGGTTATTGTAGTGAATTTTTGCATCATGGATGTTCTTTGACTGTGATTTTTTATTCCTAAGATGTGGACATGCTGATGTCAGAGGCTTTTCTTGGCTCTTGATGGACCTCTCTATATGGCCGGTATTTCTATGTCCGTGGTGATTGCCGTGAGCCCACTGATTTGAATCCCCCGGCTCCTTTCTATACTATCTACTGTATATGACGTTCTGATGATTACTAGCTTCTAACCTTTTCTTATCCTGAAGAAGGCAAGATGTGCTGAAATCTTGATTCTTTGAATCAAAAGTAAAAAAGATTGCATCCTCTTTTCTCTGATGTCTACATGAAAGATGCCACTTTTTCTTCCATTCCTGATTTTCTGCAAAGGTCAAAACAAAACAATCTGCCACTGATGTAGAAATATGCACTTAAAATAAGAGCTTGGTAAAAGAAACACAGCCTCTTGTGATGCAAGAAAATGTCATGATATGCAATTTACAGAAGAGAGGAAGGTAGAGGAAGGTAGAGGAGACGGGAGATGAATTTATGGATTTAGACAGAGTACAGTACAGGGAGCTCTCCTGACAGTGGGAGTGAAAGTCATTCCAGCATGGATTGAGTTGCCACAGGGAATATGGAGCTAAACCCAAAGTAGCAGCTGAGTGCAGGGCATGAGCTACACATGTAAGACTGGACCTTGACCTCGAGGCATCAGGTTGTGAATCCTTTTACAGCCTCGAATGTCTGCAGTTATATTTTTGAATGTGATGCATGTAGGAGTTAGGCAGAAGAGACTAGATGTATGTTGCTGTATGTAACTGACAGTAACTCAAATAGGGCTTTATCCTGAGGCTACTACATGGGCTAACATCTTGTTAGCGTATTGGATTGTTATGTAAACAGGTACGTGCACACATGAGTACACACAATAACAGCACTAAACAAACCTGACTTAACTTGGAATGGCCCTGGGACAAAGTGCATCAGAAATGACCTCACCCCGAGCTATTTTCTCTGACAGCACACGCTACCCTTATGAAAGCAATAACAGAGCTAATTTTCCTCGAATGGCCAGGAGTTAGATTACATTAATGTGAATTATAGTCTGCAAAGATCAGTTACACCAGCATTTTCAATTATGTTCCTGAATCTCTGTGTAAATAACCATTTTCCTCCTATTACAAGCATGAATGCTGTGCTATTAGCATCAATTCTCCCAGTTCTTTTAGAGTGTTAAAAATTTGATGCTTGGTTCCAGTGTTTGGCATGTAATGTCAGCTGTTGATTTACCATAACAGTTGAAATTTGGGTTAAAGAGTCTGGAGGACACTGTTAACTCCTCACCTCCGTTCATAGATTGTTTTTCAGGAATAACTGTGACATGCTCCTCCTGCTGGTTATGATGTGCATATGATTGAAAACTTATTAAGATATGGTTTGAACCTGGGCTCTCTTTTTTCCACTTTTGGTCTCGGCCGCAGGAGTTTTTATTTATAAAGGACTTGATTTAGACTTTTGTGGATTCATTGTGTTTTTGATGGGTGCAGTAGTCCTGTTTTTGTGTATTTATTTCTGTTTAGTTCTAATGTTTGCTCAAGTTAGAGGGAAGAATCCCGATTCAACAACCACAGGTGTAGATTTCGGCCGGGATGGAGGGGACAGGTCCCCACCAAAATTTAGAATACATGTATTTGTTCTCTCCAATAAAAACATGAATGTAGCAGAGGACTTTTATTTTGACAGCTGCTAGCTAGCCTATGTCTCTATGTTACCCTTTTTCAGCAACTACTTGATTCTTTTGGTTATGTTGGATCTCTTTTATAAAAAGCCTTTTTGGCAGCCATAACAATAATAAATAATTAATAATAGATAACAGGAAGTTGAAACTGAACTGAACATATAAAATAAACAGTGATGACCATCTTTTCTCCACCACACATGTACTCTGAGCTTCATTATTTGATGCAAAGTCAGCAGTAGATATTTTCCCTCTCTTGAGCTTTCATGTATGCGTGATCTTCCCATATCCCTACATGAAATTTGTCTCCTTGGGGACTCGCCTTTAACCTGACCTCTCTCTCGAAATAGCCTTTGCATCCTGTGGGAATTGATTGATGCACACGCAATCCAGCAGGCTGCATGGAAAACGGTCTTTTGCTCAGCTGTGTGAGTGAGGAGCTGTATGGAAAAAATATACAGTCTGCATTATGCATTGTGTAAATCAGGATACTGGAGGCTGTGTTAGTCTGGAGTGTACTTTATTACTGTCACTTTTCCTCATGGAATGCATAAGTGAACGTGGCTAAGAAAGTCATACTTATGCACACATGAGTGCACTTACGGGACATGAACATGGCTGCAGACAGGCATACTGACAGGCTTAGTCACTCACTCACATCATCCACTGACTCACTCACTCACTGACAGTCAATTTGCACCATGCTGAAGTAAAGGAGGCTGAAGTCAAAGTTGTTTAAATACTTATCTTGCAGAATGAGAAATGTGGCCTAAAGCAAACAAACAAAAGTAAAGTGTAAAGCTTGACACCAAACATAGTATATGATACCAACATGCATAAATGTGGCAAAGTGAAAATACCTAATCCCAATCCTGTATTTTGAACTTGTGAACAGATATATTTCCAACAGCCTTGACTCTTGTCAGGTCAATCACAACTGTTTACTTAATATGGGGCGAGTGATTCAGTGACTGACAGAGAGCTGTCCAGAGCTCAGAAACTTTGATTACAGTGTCAAACTAGCCATTGCTGTTTAGATATGAATCAAGATTCTGTTGCTGCACTTCTTGCCTCAAATCTTTTCAAAAACACATTGCAGTGTACTAGCTAGTGCTGCATTTTAGTGTAGCTGTAATTTGAAAAACTTTGTCATCAGGCCACCATTTTTTTTCCTTCATGAAAATAGATCAAGCACCGCCCCAACCTGCATGTGTCGCTCAGTGCTACGTCACACATCTCGTGGCTCTGACTGCTCTGACTGGTTGTGGGTCTATCTAATATGTCCAGAGGAATTTTGGTCTGCCCCAAATGGAAAATGAATGATGAGAGATCCCAGACATAATAGGAGAAACATTTACAAAGTATAAAGGGATGGTGTTGCCCTAACTTGTATTGATCTAGTGCCAATTTGCCCTATAACCAGCTGATTTCCCAACATTATGTGCATCCAATAAATGGTTGCTAGTGAGCCTTTATGATAATCAACTCATCCTACAAGAGGTGGATCCCACAGGATTACCAATCAATGCCAACCTTTATTATAGACCAAGGAAAATAAACTACAAGTGTTATTGTTTATAGTTAAAATGAGGAGGATTGTTTTATGAACCTTTGGTTGGTTAGTTCTCATGTGTAAACCCTCTCCACATCTGACTCATACAAACATCTGCTCTAATTGCATTATTCTTAAACAATTACTATCGTATGAAAACCATTTCATTTCCATTTGAGAAATGAAGACAACTGAGGTCTCTGTGTGCTGGCTTACATGTCAACCAAACCAGTTGTCATGTTAACAGTTTGTAGTACAAAGGTGTTGTATATAACATGATTCCATTAGAAACATATGTAAAGTATTATGTAGCAATTAAAGTTGAACATAGTGATGAAACTATAAATATAAAATACAGTTTGACTCATTGAGTATATACTGTTAGATCAAATTATGACTACTTTGTTCAAGCATCTGATGAACTTTTGTTTTCACTGTTCATCTGCATCTGCATATTTGATACAGATGCTTGCATGTCCAGTTTGAAAATAAAGTGTTTGTTTTGACTGTTTGCAGTGCTGGATGCTGTGTTTTCCTATTTTTTCTGCAGTGACATACTTAAATCTAGCACCTCCTTTGCCAGCTGCTGTGGACAATCACACAGAATCGACTACAAAATTCCCAATCAACCATCTGCAGTTTGGTTGGAACAAAGAAGAATAGAAGAGCTCCAGAGTGCTAAGCAAAGAGGGAAAGAGGCCTGACAAGACAAGCAAACAGAGCAGCAAACTGATGGGAGACAGCTGGGCGAGACAGGCCACAATTGGTAGAACAAAACCAAATACTGTGCTAAACCCTGGGGCCATGCACGGCAAGTAACAAAGTGAGAATCAGAGAGAGTGTTACCTGAACAATGCAGAGGCAAGACCCCAGTTTACAGTGTTTTGACTAGTGAGGAGATAATGCAGTGAGATTATTAGATTTCTTCAAGTACAAAGACATAAAGAATACATATATTGAGGATTATAGCAATGCTAAATTTATGAGAGATTGAGGAATATGTTTCATGTGGCAACAAATTGTTAACCTGAGTTACTTTTTTGCTTGTGATGAACAATGATGAGACAGGCCACATAAAACTATGTAGCTAATATATAGACGGCATGCTCTGATTTCACTCTCCAACCAGAACACGACCCCTCAGTGGGACAGAGTGGCAAACATCCTGCAACATGGCTGCCTTCAGTAGGGGACACTGTGAAACCAGCAGTAAGTAATCAGCAGTAATCGATTATCTAAATGTAAATTAAAGGCAGTTGGACTTGACAGTGATCCATACAACTTACCAAAGACAGTGTAAATACACAAAGCAAAGAGGGCATACAAAAGTGGTAGGTTGGTTGTAATGTTATTTCAAGGTGGGGTTTGTGTGTGAAATTAAAGTGAAAAGGACACCAAAGGAGATTCTGGTTGTATATGGACAGTCCGTACAGATACTTTTATTCCATGACTTTATTGGAGACACATTCAATGCGATGTGATCTGCGATTGTTGCAGAAATATAACTGAAAGATGCTAAATATTTCATTGAAAAGCTACGTATAATATATCAATGTTATCTTCAACGCTTGTGTGAGAGAACTAGAGCTGTAACAACACTTGGTCTTGACCCGGTCTCGATACACTCTGGTCTTGGTCATGACTCTCAAGTAACTCATAACTCAGTTTAGGTGGTCATGATTACAACACTGTGTGCACCATCCCAACTTTGAATAGAAAATCCATAATTATATTAAGAAATAAAGGACAAATCTTTTTGCAACTCTCAAATGTATTCACTTTGAGACCTTCCACTCTAGTTTAGCTTCCCAAGAAAACACGTACTGTAGAGGACTGCTCTAATAGTGTACATATTTTTGCCTAAGAGCTACATTAGATACATGACACACTCAGATGCCTCATATGGTGACATTTTAATGTTGGCTGTGGTGAAATGTCAGCTCACTGATGAAAGAGGCCAGTTCTCTGCCCTGTGGAGGTGTTTGCGAGTGGAGAGGACAGCAGATTTAGAACTGGTTCGAAGCCAACTGAACCATATGTGACCTGCTGGCCTTTTGTCCACACCTAGTGTACATTACACTGTGATATCATATCAACATAGCAGTACTTTGTGTGTGGCTGGAGAGGTGACAGTAGCTGTTCACAAGCTACTGTACACTGCCAGAAGAAATCTCTATTCAAGCTCCATTTACGTCAGAGTCAATAGATTCAGAAATGCAGCACGCAGGAGGAATCGTAAGACTACGTTCATTATGATCAGAATGAGACATTTCGCTATTTATAGGACATCAAAGGTAGATGGGGGGGTATTGATGTGAAGTTATGTTGGGTGCCGCAGCCTGAGGATAACAACAACATCTCCTCTCTGAGGGATCCCGCTGTTCATGTTTTAGAAGAGAGACAGAGAAAAAAACAGCGAGGGCATCCTATTAATGCAAAGAGAGTAATGTTTGTCCACTGATTCACATTCTGCTTTAATGCTGCCAGACGGGCAAACTATGTACTGTATGAATTTTACTGTCATATGTTTGTTGTTTGCAGAAATCCACATACTGTGTGGAGAGATGCAGCTGGTCAAACATTACTTCGGCGGAAATGCATTCCACTGTAAATATGAAACAGATGATGTATAAAAGACTGGCAAACTGTGAATTCAAAACATCTCAGAAACAGAAAGCCCACATGTAGTATTTCATTGTTGAAGCACTGTACAAGTCAATCTCCACTTCTGTGACAAATTTGCTAATCCCTCACTGCCATGGATCAAACAAAGCTGTTCATCAAGTTGGTTTAATCTTTGCATCATTTACAATGCACACACAGCAATATGTAGGCCAGCAGTGCAGCCCATAAATGTAAAATGTTAAAAACAACATGTCAACTATCTTTCAAAATATTTTTGTGCAGTGTTTAATCTAATGCATCAATGGGTAAACAATGGTGGTATCTCCATTTTCGAGCACAAAATAACTCATAACATATTCTCTGAAACTCATCTTTCAAAATATTTTGTAATCTGGACTGCATGTACTGTACTTCCTCAAGTTTCACAGCATTAGCATTATGGTGATTCAGTCTGGCCTCTTTCCCAACTCGTCACATACTGACAATTTGGCATTGCTTCTCTGTGACTCATATGGACATACAGGGTACCCTATAGTGGCTGAAAGAGATGCACCAGGCTTTTCAAGTGACTTCAGTGTAAACCCATCCATAGCTACCTGAGACGCACCAGGTTTTCAACAAAGTATAAAAGGGGAGAGAGTCCACACATGAAGGAGGTGGGGTGGATGGGTGTTTCAGACAAACAGGGATTTTACCCATGAAACCAGGTTTGTGTCCCAAGTGAAACCAGAATGTGATTAAAAGTTGTACGGGACATAAAGTTATGTTTGTCAGGTGACTTTCGTCTTGCAAATCGCTTCAGTGACACATAACTTGCGAGTCGCTTTAGTGACGTCAAATAATGTAGGCCTTATTCTAAATCTATCTGAGCATTTTTTGTGCCTAAACCTACCCACACTATGGTGTTTCACAGCATTAACCACATGTTAAAAAAGCTCTCTGGCAGTGTTTCATAAAGTTGCTAAAGAGTATCTTGTGCATCAATATGAGACGATTACGGGCGATGACAAAAATGATATGTGACAAGTTGGGATAAAAGCAGGTTGGTGGTTCCTATAATAGAAGAAGGAAAGAAGAATTACTTAGATGAAAATATTACCCTCACATGCAGGTCTTTGATGGTGAGAGGAAAGTGGAACACCTGCGGAGACTCTCGTGAACACAGGGAGAATGTGCCAACTCCCTGCATGAGGAACCTGAGACAGCTGAGGTTGAAGCTGAGACTCTCTTGCTGTGAAGCCACCACACCAACCACTGAGCTGCCATGCTGCCTGCTGTGAAGGGAGAGAGTAGAAGAATGGGGTTTTGAAGAGAGGGTGGTGAGAACTGAAACAAACGGGGTGGTGGAGGGTGGGCTGGCTGACGTAGCCACTTGGGTGGGTATGTTGCTCAAAGTTCAGACCGGAAATACTGAATGGGAGGAGTATAAAACACAATGGAAGCTGTGGTGCTGAGGCCCAGGTTACTACCATGCTATTCATACACGGAGGGCGTATGATACACGTGGGTGTGAATGTGTGTATGTGTGGGTTAATTAAGAGGGAAAAGGAAAGCGAGAGCAAAGGCCCAAGCAGGCAAAGGATCTTCCTGCCATGGCAAAAACACAGCAATGGCCCTTTATCAATCAGGAGCCCAGCTGGCGAATGTGTTCACCAGCTGTTTCCCTGATCCTTTAACTGATAAAGTGCTGCTTACTGGCCCTATGTGCGGTGGCAAAGATCAACACAATAAACAGTAAAGCCCAGCAGCGTGGGGCACACAATCACGACATCGAAGCACAAACAATTACAACATGGGACTCAGCTGTCCATGCAATTACAGTTGCAACACTGTGTTAAAGTGACACATAACCATCTAACCTGCCTCTGCCCAGACAAAGCCTCTTACCTGTGTGCACTGTCCATCCAGTGCGTCTGGGGGACTTTTAGGCGTGATTTTGTGTTTTAGGCTTTGTTCTTTGCATGTACCTGGCTTTGTTCAACCCACATGTGAGGTCCCAGCACAAGTGTACTCACAACATTACTGATGTGAAAGCTGATTGGTCGGGGAGTTTGGGGGGTTTCATACTCAGGCATGCTATGAAGCACTTGTGCCTAATGTGAAAACACCCTCAGACACGCTTACATAGGTATTTACACTTCATTGGAGAGGCACAGATGGTTTAATTAGCAAGACACAGGTGATTAGGTTTGTGTGAGAGAGAGGCATGATCTTTTCCTGAACTTTAGTTATAATAACTTCACATGGTGAGCTGCTGTCAAAGGTTTCAAAATCTGGACTCTAGATGAAAGTGAAGGACAAACTCTCACAGACATTGTTGCCATTTGATAAAACCATTTTATTCTGGTGGCGTCACACTATGCCCGTACTGTTTTATTATTCATCAGCCCTCACAGCACATCCCCATTAGTGAACATTTCTAACCAAGACAAGGCAGACACGTGGGTCAAGGACAGTTATTTATATCACAAGCTGTATCCAATTAAGTCAACATGTCATCCTGAAACCCTCTGCAGCTAATGGGCTTCCATCACCATGAAAGATGGCTTGATAACTATCAAACTGGAGGACATACAGGAGAGGAGACAGCTTGATATTAATGATAATACAGAGGATCATTACGATGGAGATGGCTGTTTGGTGCACGGATCAGATACGCATGGATCAAACAGTCAACACGATTCACTTAACAAAATTATCAAGCTATGTTTTCTTTTGATTATGATCTCTCCCCAGACAACGAGTTTTGTTGAGAGTTTAGATAACCAATCATTGTGCAGTCACTTACAACATGTTTATGAGCTTGTAGGCCTCACCATCCTAACAAAAAGCAGCCTGCTTCTCATTTCTTATAGTTATACTGCTGCAAAAACTACTTCAACAAAGCTCACTTCTTTGTTCTTAACCTCTGATGTCAGTCCACATTTACTCTCTGTGCCACGGTGGCTCAAGGGGAATTTATTCTTCAAAAACAGATTGTTCACAAGTGTCTGTGAAGTTCTAACATTCATTTCATTTGCTGATCTGCATAAGCTATTCCAACAAAGGTTATCCAATTTTCTGTCACTGTCTGGCTGCAATGATATACAGGTTTATGCACACAAATACTAATCTCACCAATCTTTATTTCCAACCATCAATTTCAAAATGCACCATAAACTGCAGCCTCCAACTCCTCAGTAAAAAAGTCCTGAGTGTATTTTCTTAATCCATTAACCTGTGAAAGTGGCTGTAGGGGATGATGAAGAGCTCCCATGAGACAATCCTTCTGGCTAAACCAAAACCTCTTCTGGACTGTTTCATCCAAATAGAAGCACTCAATCTTAAGGACAGCTTGGTTCAAAAGCGATGCGGCAAGCTGGCTGCGAGCACGGGTCAACAGTAAGTGCTTTAGATACACTTTAACAGAAGAAAGAGGTGTCAAAATGATGTGGAACTGATACCTGAATCATTTTACCCTCTCCATACGTCTTATATAAACCAATAGACCCATAAAATATCAGTCAGGTGTTTGACATCTCTAGAAATTTAAGGTTTTGATATACGGAGAAAAACAGCAGAGAAATGGAGAGAGAAAAGGAGATGAAAAGACTAACATCCTGATTACGTTTGTTATACCTGTCAAGCTTTTTCCCTCACACATTACTTTATACACTTTGAGACAATGGGTCTTTGACTAGAGGCCATTTTAGCCACCACTAATTACCATCTATTACGGTGTGGCTGGTATTGTTTTCACCTTATAACTCTGTCTGTGGGATCATAGCAAAATGTGGTCCTGAAGATGCCCACTATGGTGGGAACTACCATATAAGCATTTTGAGTACTTTGTTAGGTGTTTATAAGACTGTGGACAGATTTTGTCAATGTGATGGCATCGCAACCCTTCAATAAGCTGTCACAAAACCTAACAGGTATGTAGCTGAGATCAAAATGAAGGCCCAGTTCCAAGATGAGTGTGGTCTGAGCAAGGCTGCTGGAAGTAGATGGGTATGGCCTGACCCCTGTGTACTGAGAATTCATGTACTCAGCCAGTTTGACAGCTTAGCTTACAGTGTTTTTTTCAGTCTCTTTGAGGATAGCAACTGATGTTTTTATCAAATATAACGCTATCTCAAATCATGTCGAGTGGTGTAACTGGAGCATAAACTTCCCCAAATCCCCCAAGTGGGACAGAGATGCTAATGTTAACTTCAACTCTTATAATGTCCAAACAGTGCTGAAATGCTACACAGTGAATGTGCTGGTTGTGAACAGAGATTCTTTTTAATGTAACCTGCAACTGTTTAGGCCTTGTTGATGATATGCTAACTGAAAGGTACTACTATCGGCATAGTAAGCTAGTTAGCCAGACATGATCATAACAGACCCATTCCCACACTTTTTTCTTTTGTGTTTTTGGCTTTGGGACGGCTAAAAGAAGTCGCAAACCTCCAAACTACAGAGTGTAAAGTATGACTGAATTACTGTTCAGAGGAGGGGATTTAGCCAACGGTCAAGAAGATAGAGAATGAACCCATTAACAGCCACCCTGCCCACATCATTCCCAAGGTTTTCTCCTTAAACTGTTCATCAATATGTCAGCGACGATAACAATATCTCGATGAAACTAACATCCTGTCATCTCCATAGGGAAAGATGGAAAGGTAGAGATTTCTGCTGAGATCTCTGTGAAGCACCTGGACATATCGCTGTCTTTCAGCAGGACCATCAAGCCTTCGGGGCTCCCTGAGATGCCACCGGGCCGGTTGATTGATTCCACCCTCAGAGATTAATCTAGATATTGACTGTGTGCAGTGCGAGTGTTGGTGTGTGTCTGGGTGTTTGAGTCAGAGGGAGAGAGACAGTGTCTGATAGAGACAGAGCCAGTGGGCTCAGTGATCTACGGCCTGTTTAGATCCTCATTTCCCAGAGTTCATAGCTCTCTTCCATCAACCCGCAGGCAGGGAGCCAAGCCTTTGCTCTCTCCGCCATGGTGGTCTAATTCATCCTCACTTAGGAAAGGTAAAGGCTGCCTCTGTGGGCCTCAACAGGTCCAAAGGCAACTCATTTTTATCACTTCACTTTGATCTGCGTTCTCTGTATTTCTCATCTTTGATTTATTGTGTGGATTGTGCTGTGTTGATCTTTTTGTTTTTATGCTCAGTGTACTCAGCGGAACAGCAAGAAGGAGCCTCAGTCTCTGCGGAAATTTCCTTAAGCAAAGGTTAAATAGGTGAAACTGTAGCCAAGGGAAGAAAACAACCTTATTACAAGACACGTGCAGCCACCCACATGCAAGCAGGCACAAACACACACACAGAGAAAACATGAAGGACTGTGAACACATGCACTCCTACTCACATACCCCAACTCTCCCATTTGAAAGCAGAACAGCCTTTAATTCAGACAGATTTAAATAACTTCCTCCAAAGCAGATGGTGATGAAATGAGGCTTTTTTCTTTTTGAGTATCTCTCCACTCTGGGCAGGTAGGTACAGCTGGAGCAGGTGTGTGTTGGTGAAACAGGGCCAGGAGCTTGATGCAGATTTGCAGTTCATTATATCCAGCTGTGCATTTGTAGCTGCAGTGACACCTCATTGACACTCACAGATGGTCATCCACAGCTGATGACAAAGCTGGGTGGAAGGGGTGCTATCACTGTGAGGTGAGTAATAATGATGCATTTAAAGCTACAGTGCAGTATCTTTAATAATAATAAGTTGTTGTCGTAATTGCTGAAACTGTTACTATATCCTGACAGTAGTGCTGTACATGAGACCGATAATACATGAAAAAATCAGGTTCACTGTACTTGAACATAAACAACCACTCAAAGCCAGCTTCTAACCCAAACCATCTGTATGTGACTACTTGGGAATGAGACTCAACAATCAATCCAATCCAAACTGACCTTTTAATTCAGGTATGGTGGATTCTTGCAAATGCAATTAGTAGGAACCAGAGGAACCTGATTTTCTTACATTTATTTATTTGTATCATGTTCTACTGTCATGATATAATAACAGTTTCAGAAAATACGACAAAAAATTATTGGAGGGGATCATGTGATCGCTTGCGTGTATGCACGTGTACATTTGTGACAAATGGATCTGGAGCTTGTCTGCAGCTAATCTTGCATACTACTGGACCCTTTAGCCTAATTTTTGGTGCATGTGCATGACTGTATGCTGAAGGTCCTCTGTGATTTACAATTTTTGAAACACCTTGCCTCCACACATTCTGTTTTGGGATCAATTTTGTGAACGCACTATCTCCCTTGAGTGAATTTCTTCAAACTTGGCACAAATGTTCACTTGGACTGAAGAATGAACTGATATTTGGTGGTTAAAGTGATACTCCACTTTACATGATAACCCACTCAATATGTACTCACCACTATGCCGATGGGATGATAGGTGCAGATCTTCAGTTCAGAAAAACAATCCTGGAGTTTCAGCAGAAAACAGGGCAGCCTCATCCAGTACAATGGCAGTAAGTGGTGGCCACGGATAAAAAAAGCACACAAAACAAACACAAAATGTCTCCATCCTGCTTGTGTGGTGTAATCCAAGTGTTCGCGAGCCGCAACATTAAAAATTAACCGCAAAAGACGCCATTTACGCCATGTTTTTAGCCGAAATGTCAGCTGTAGCATGTAGCCGGTAGGATGTAAACATGGCGTCTCGCGAGACTTCGTATATATCTTAATGGATGCACGTGCTGAAGTCTCGCGAGATCGGCGCCATGTTTACATCCTAATTTAGTCCAACTTTTTTCCCACAAAAGAAGTTATGTATTGAAAAACCAATGAAGAAATAAAATATGCTAATGGAATGGTGGCTGTGTATTGCCTTGCCAATAGTTGTTTGCACAATTTATTAGGTTATTGATGAGTTCAGAGGAGATGCTGTTAAACTTAATGTTGTGGAAATATTGTACGAGACAGACTCTGTTGAGGAGGGCAGTCTGTGTGTACTTACTGATTTGCAGATACTATTTGTAGAGCTGTCAAATTTACTGCATTGAAAAAACATCAAAAGTACATCATTGTGTACCAACTGTGCCTGAGAAACTGCAGCAGAAAGAACAACATCAAGAATGGTAATTTAATGTTTCATTGTGCTTCACAATGAATTTAAGTGAAAAATCAGACAGCATAAAGCCGTGGGGGACAGAAAGGTGGCTGAGGGACTCATTTGTGCGTCCTCAAAAAACAGGTGGTGTAGGTGGTCAGTGTTCAGAAGTAATGCTGTACATAGCAATATGTTATAGTAATGTGACTCAGTAACAAGTGATGCAACAGATGACTATTTTTAATTCAGTGGTAACTCAGAGTTCCTGCAACATTTTGGGGTGTTTGGGCTGGTTTGCTGTGTCATCAGGAGCAGTTTGATGAAGAGTTAACACACAGCTCTGTGTAGTCAGTGGAGTATCATCCTGGACATGTTAGCCTGGTACAAAGACTGGAGGTTGGTATAGCTCTAGTAAGTAAACACAATACATTCAGGTTACTTATTTGTATTGTAGTCCATTCCAAATTTCTTGTAGATTACTGTGGAGTCGAACAGTTACATAATTTCAGCATGCCCACAGACTGTGTAAACATCGTAAACAATGTGTCTTCACTTCCTTCCACTGAATAAAAATAGCCAAACTCTGCACAGTGGGTTGGTATTGAGTTCCTGCCCATAAACCCAGTCTACTCAATTGGAGCAGAGCTCAGCTGTCAATCATGAAGAAACTTACAAGAAAACTTATAAGAAAAATAAACACTTGAACAAGCATCAGTGTGCCAAAACCTACCTAAAATGGCAGAAACCATCTTTGGAAAAATTATTTCATGTGTAGTTTGATGCTTTAGACCCATACTGATTCTAATTTGTTAGGCTCATGTCCAATCTGCTGACATGGAGTCCTGACCTCTACTGCAGCCAGCCACCAGGGGGCAATTGAGATATTTTGGCTGCATTTTTAGGGAGCTATCATCAGTCTTGTCACACGAGCGTGCCACACAGCTAATAGCTTCATCCATTTTGAATTCTGGTGTCCATTCTGTCAAAGATCAGCACTGCCAAGATGCTTTGTAATTACTACACACACACATTTACGTGTCAAAGTTAAACAAAGTCGAACTCTACTCTGTATTAGGAAAACTCTGCCAAAACTCACTTTGCCTCTGCAAGCGGATAAGTTGATCCTGTTAATTCTTTAAAAGTTTAACTGAAATTTTGCTCCTTTACTTGATGGAGTGAACAGGCCTTGAAAGTAAAATTTAAATAGGAGCAGAAAAACATGAGCCAAACAATAAAACAGAAAACATAAGAGCAAAGATAAAACAGATGAGCAAAATAGTTACTTCGTTTTAATTATTAATTTTAACTCTAAAAGGTCCTTTGGGGGCCTTTTCAGCAGCCACACTGGACATAAAGACAGTCTCTGGGTGCTAAAAAGAGTCCTCAGAGGACCTGAGTGCTCTGATGTGTCTATGAGGCTCATTCTGAATGTTCAAGTTTATGAAGTGAGGAAATTTATTAAAATTGAATTATAGCTGCTGTCTTTTTTGGGAGACCAGTGGGAAGTGCAATCTCTTGCATGCTGGTGATAAAAGCGAACATTAGTCTTTCACCGGTCTCTGGAGAGAGAAATTATCTGACCATATTTCAAAGGTGAAAGAGAACAGTTTGACCACATCTCTAATTTAAGCCAAGACCAACACAAGCTTACACACTGATTGGAAGGTTATGATTTAAATGTTGCCGCTAGATATCAACAGTGGACAAAGCAACAACTCATTCAGGTAATAATAATAATAATAATAATGATAATGATAATAATAATAATAATAATAATAATAATAATAATAATAATAATAAATGTGAATTAATGCAAAATGATTTATCAGGCGAAACTCAGGCCAGTGGCATTGGTGAAATGCTCCCCACCATGTAGACTTTTCATCGATGTAATTAGAGAGTTGTTGTGCGCCACATTAGAGGCTTCGGTGACAAATGACTTAACGAGCTACACAGGGAGTCCTAATTATTCTGCAATTAGAAATGTAATTATGGGTTGCTCCATCGGCTTGCTTGCTAGCTGGCTAGCAGTGTTAGGGAGCAGAGACAGAGTGAGCATCACATTTAACCGCCAGCTAATCTGTCACACATGGAAAGGTAGATAGGCCTCCAATCACAAACTTGTGGGCTGAATTGGACGGAGTTAAGGCACCGAGGTTTGTAATCCATCATTGTGAACCCACAATGGAAACAGACGCACAAAATACCATTCAGTGAGTAATCAGTTATAAAGTGTTGATCTAGAGGATGGCACTCTAGTCTTTCATTGTTAAATTAGTAGTTATTAGATTGCTAAGCAAATGTACAGTTGACAAAACATGATGAGCAGCAGTCTTCTAAAGAGAACAGACCATTATTATCATATCTAAAACCAATATTTTAATGTCAGAGAACTGAGAGTGGTGGTGTTAACTTGTCCAGCAGCAGCAATTTATTCATTCAATATGGGCTGAGTGTTTTCCTTGATTGACATAAAATTTGTAAAACCTCCCTTAAATATGTCAGATGTTTGCAGACAGAACAAATTTTGAAGTCATATGTCAATACTGTTGCTGTTCATACACAGACAGAAGGCTAAACAGTAGTGCTGTTTATGATGGTGGGCACTTTAATTGATTTCTTGAAGGTTACATAAAAAGGACTGTAATTTGGTGCTAATCACAGAGAAGGTCTGAGACTGTTATTTTAATTGCTTTACTTATATTGAATTTAAAAGTGTTTGCAGCTTTTGAATTTAGTCCAAGTAAATATGAATTCATTAATTATGGTGTATTATATTTGTCTGTGGACGATTTTCACATTTCACAAGTTCAGCTGTTCACTGACTAACAGACTCAAGGTTATACTATCTTTTAATTTATTGGAATTTATGAGTTGGAAGTGTGCAAACTACACTCAGCCTCTATTTATGCTGACCAGTAATTAGATCAAAATGACATACTTCTTTCCAGGAAACTTCTTGGAAATTATTTGTAGTCAACACCCATAAAATAAGGTGCTATCTTTTTCCTGGTATACACTGTGACAAGACTGAATCATACAGTAAACAACCCAACAGTGAGTGCACACAATCTACATAAACCTAAATAAGCAGAATCTCCTGGCATTACAATATATAGAAACAATTTGTTTTACTTAACTGCCATAAAATGTACTCTGTACAGTACATTCATTCAACTTATTCTTTCAAGTCAAAAGATTCAAGTTAGGGGAACTCATGTTTATAAGTTCTGAAGTGTTCGGAAAATAAATACTAGAATTTTTAAGTTTAATTAACTTGAATAAATAAAACTTGTATATTTACTTGTGTGTTAAATTAATAAGAACAGATTAGTTGATTCCACTAAATTGCAGTATAATTTTTACAGTGTATGTTGACATTTATCTTGCTCAACAATGATGAACCATAAAGAAACTCCTTCTGCCACAGGCAGCATCAAAGTTTCCCATCTCTTTGGGGGAAAGAGTCAAAGGATGTAGTTCAGCTACAGACTTTGGGTAAAATCCATGGATAACCTGAAACTCAGTAAAGTTTTCCATGATCCTGGACTGTTTTCGGACAAACAATTTGTTTTCTAGCATTTTTAGCTTTAGGTTGCACAAATGTGGTCGAAACTCTGCAAGGTCATTGTGTATGATGTATGTGTGTGATGCCATATTGATCCCTGAGGGAGATGATTCATCTTTCCAGCAGGGGTGTGAGTGTAGGGTCAGGTGCACAATGGTAACCTTGGAGCTGGTGTGATTTCCCTGCTTTGCTCTAGGATATTGCAGGGCAAACACAGGGTCAAATGTTCAAATAATACGCATGATACCACCACTTTATTTGTATGCTTCCATTCTCACACACTTCTTATCATTTTATATAGTGATAAATAGACTTTGAAGGGTTTTAGTGACTGAGATTCCCTTGGTTCCATCATGACATTGTGAGAACAGTACCCCCTCGCAGGAAACAAGCTACAAATAAGTGAGCATATTGTTCATCGTTTCAGGGTCAGTGTGTGCGTGCCATGCTCGCAGGCAGTGTTGGGACCCATGCACTACAGCACTATGTTGTAGTAATGAGCCTCTCGTGCCAGTGATGACAGATGAGGGCTAAAAGGGCATAGCTCTACTAACTCCACCCTGAGCTCTGGATGACCTGCCAGCCTGCCAGTCTTACTCGGAGGCTCAGCCGTTTTGGAGGCTCTGGGCTAAATTTTAAATTGGTCTCCGAGCCATGAACCCCCAGAGTTCAGATGCACAGTGAGCGGTCAAAAGCACTGTTTGTGAATGATATGCCTCTCAAAAGGAGATTTATCATGGATCTTTATTTTTTCATGAACACATTGCAAGAATAGAGGCACTGAAACATCAGTATATTTAAGGAAAAATTCAATATTTTGGCAATTCTACTTATTCGTGAAGTGGCTTTCCTGGCTCTGTTTAGTTTTTGTCTCAGATTAAACAAATAATATAAGAAACAATGTGTTAAAGGTTATATATGATGAAACATGATGATATTTTGAACAGTAATATAGCAGCAAACAACTATTTCATATGCAAGGGCACACATCTCATTACAAGTTAGAGGGGGTGATATTCAGCCCTGGACTTTTATTTTGATTGCTGTTTGTGCTTCTTACGTGACCTTTTACTACGAGCTGAGAGAAGTAAAGAACAGGCAAGTTTTAGCTCCATTCCCTGTGTTACTTTATGCTGTGAAGAAGGTTCATTATTAGAATAAAATACAACCGGCTCCTGGCGGTCTTTCAAGCAGAGAGGCTGTTAAACCAATCTCCATTCTAAAAGCAGGTGTTTTATGGTGGGACATATATTTTTAAACTAAACTAAAAACTTTAGATAAACTTTTTTTTTTCTGATTTGCTTCGATCTGCAGACACAATCTGCACTCGTCATTTTCTCAGTAACATCATTAACCGACCTGTGTTTCCCACAGACGTATGTTGACTGTCCCAGCCATACAGTACTTGTTTAGTAACATCCAGGTTAGTCTTTCTACTATAGTAATAGTAGAAAGACTTTTGGATAGTTTCTAGCTAATTTGACTGAAGAGTGTTTTATGATGATCTGAATCTATGTTTTCGTCAAAGGAGCCTGGTGGGTCAGAGCATCTGCTTGTTTTGTTCTGAAATGAGATTCTGGTGCACTAGTGCAACATCTAGTGTCACTGAATGTTGTATACAGAACCTTTCACATGTCTTTTCCCTACTTTTCTTTTTTTCTTTATTTTGTAGTAGCCAAACACACATAATAAAATTAAAATAAAACCAAAGCAATGCAGCTGTGATAAAAAAAATCATGAGTCCAACACATTTGGGATCAGACTTTTAATTGGACTTAAATTCACATAAATAACATTGGTTCATATATATTTTGTTTATTATACAACTTTATATAATATATATTTCCCCCTATGATTTACATTCCTCTCTGGCTAAAATTATCTCTCATATCTATGGAAACAGAAAGCCTTGCATGAATGCAAAGCTGCTCTTTTTGTGCTGTTTATCAAGGTCCAAATGCCAAAAGGAGAGGAGCGTATTTCTCATGAGTTGTAAAAAATAATTTCCCAAGTTTACACAAACAGAAAAAGCAAAAAGGAGAATCTATTGCATTGTCTCTAGGGTATTTCACTGCACTACAAGGAGTGGGTAGCTATTGAAAATCATTCACTGTATATATTTTACTGTATTGACTTGTGACACAAAGAAAGAAAGAGCACTGCAAACTATCTGATATGCATGGCAATGAACACTTCGTGTCTGACTGTTCTTGTCATGGTTTATTTTTTTTTTGCAAAAAAGGAAAAAAAAGCAAGAATATGTTTGACACAAGATAAGAAACCTCATCGTGAAGACGAGGAAAGAGTTATGAACCTGCAGCAAGGTCACGTAATCATGCAGTGACCCAGCCAAGCACACTTGCACAGATGAATTGAGCTTGTCAGTCTGGATCACAAATCAACACATGGCCGTTTCGAGCCTGTGACCGACATTATTCAACAAGATGGGTGGATATCTGGAAGTCAGGTAACATTCACTAATCTCCCTGACAGAAATAAAATAACCCTCCCCTCATATCGGGGCTCCTCCTGCGTTACCTTTGACCGCTGGATTATCTCCTGCCTGGAGCACTCAGGCAATCAATACCTCCATCAAACAATCATGACTGACGCATCACACAGCTGCCCTAAATGAATACTGGGAAGCCATGACATGTCTGATTTTCACTCAATCTTTGCTTTAACTCATCAACCATGTTTTTGAGCAAATAATGAAATCAGTGAGGGTTCAAGCAAATCATAGTCTGTCAATACAAATGTTACATGACATTCAACATTAAGTACATACTTGATGCGTGACAAATGGTGAGTGAAAATGGCCATGAGGTGTCAGATTATTCAATGAGATGGTATGTAAAACATCAGCTTTCTTAAACACAACCTCAGGTGTCACTTTGTCACAATCCCTCTCTACAAGTTCCTGCTACACAACCTCTTAAATCTGCATAAACTATGATACATATTTGATTGTCTGAATCAGAGCCGCTACCTGAATATCAATCTGGAGAGACACTGTCACCTACACATGGCCTTCACATCCAAATCCAAAGCAAACAGTGGATCCAGCTGCAACTGTTATTTGGATAGTGATGGGTGACAAAAAAAGAGTTTGAGGTCATGTCTGTTGTAAGCAAATGTGGAGGTCAGTCAGAATCTGATGAAAAACAAGATTTGGTGAGCTACTAAAAAATTACCCAGTGAACAGGTGTGGGATCCTACAATGTTTCATGCATTTATCACGACAAGGCCAACCTAAACAAAACATGACGTGTGTGTGGATTTGTGTGTGTGTATGTGCACGTGTGTGTTAACAAATCACAGGGGAGAACACAATCATGCCATGACATTGCGACAGACAGCAAGTTAAAGTGTTAACCACCTCCTTCCCTGAATAGTCGACAACAGAACTTTTTTTTGAAAAACAGCTATAAGTTTATCACCATTTCATCATGATAAAAATCGCATAAACATCATCATAATCATATCCCTTTTCTAAACAAGATAAAGTTAATAATAGCTATCAGAAAAGAGCCATGGGGAGGGAAAGTCACTGGTTGTGTTTAAAGCAAAGTTAGAAAAAAAAGGTTTAACTTTACAGCAGGGGCGTCTGTTTTATTGCAAAATACATTAATGAGGTGTTAGCAAAACAAACAAAACATTTTTACTGTTTTATTGCAATACTCTTTACAGTGGTTAATATCAGTTAACCATTATTAATTATTGACCATAAATCATTCTCTGAATATAAGTAGGAAAATAAGGTGATGTAGATTTTTAGAAGAGTGAACACAAGCAGCAGTAGTGCTGATTGTCACTTTCCCTCCCCATTACATCCCTGCCACCTCGCTCCATCTGTTTACATACTCACAGAGGGGAAATAGTGTTAATTAAAAAGTGCATCATGAATATGTTGAGATTAATAATAAAAGTAAACCCTCTTTTTAGTCATAAATAACAGTTTTTCCTCGAATATTCAATAAACCTCTTATTATACAAGTCGAGTAGTCACATGATGCAAATCTACCCCCTGTGATCTTGTTCATATCTGGGAGCAACGTTAACACTTCCTGAAACTTGGAAGCTACGACACGGCAATACAAACAGGACTGCTGTGTCAAGGACTTAAGTAACAGCCGCTTACAGCTATTGAGGGTACAACACATGAACAGTGACAATACGTGATTTTAAACACACCCAGTTGTAATGCAACACAAAAAGTCCACAGCTAGCATAGTTTTGCGTTAGCAAGATGGTAGCATCTAGCTCACACAATAAAGTGGATGCAAAGAAGACATAGCCACATGCTTTGCAACATAAGCTTATTCACTTTCTCATGGAGAGTTACATGAGAAGATCAATATCACGGCCAGTAGGCGGCTAGCTTAGCTTAGAACAAACACTGATACAAGGGAAACAGCTAGCCTGTTGTTGCTAGCTTGTTCAACTGTTAGTGGAGCGCAAAGCAAAAAGGGGCGGGAATTAGGAGGTGGTCAATTTTGCATACAGATGAGCGTTGTATTGATCTTCTCATTTAACCAAGAACGCACATATTCCTCTAACGGCAAATTCTTATAAAATCTAAAATGTGTCAAATTTAGTTCATTTTTCTCGACATATCCATGAACCTCAATAAGACAAAAATATAAACATTTAAATTAACTTTAAATGTTTGTAATAGATCCTTCACTTGATTTTTTTTTTTTTGCTGCCTGTTCATTTTGCATTAAGTGATGTCACTGCTCACATGTTGTATCTTCAGACTGTAAATGGTTCACGAGAACATTCCCTCCTTGGTCTTCTGTCTACGGTCAAATCAGGAGGAAAACAACTCAAAAAGGAAGACCTTATATGGTCAAGAAAACCAGATGTCCAGCCCTGCCCTCAGATGAATTTTAGGTCTACTGTCGTTAGCAGACATCAGACCTTGTTTCCATTCACTGACGGATTTGCAAAGCATTGGGTGGCTACAAACTAACAGGACTGACATTTTTCCAGACTGGTGTGCATATTTCCAACACTTTCTAAACCCATAAGAAAGTAACTGGTCCGCTCTTTAATGCAGAGGAGAGAGCAGAACTCAGCCACACTGTCAATGTCTTTCAGTTTCCAATCAACCTTTCAGTCCCTGGGCCTGAGTGGACTCTGCTAGGGCCATCACCGGGCCTTTCTCAGTGGCAGGTCTTCATCCCTGTCAAGTATGGTGACTCTTGCCGGCACAGACCCATCTGCTGCTGTTGCTGCTCTTGAAGATCTGGGGCCACACCATCGACAAAGTCGGGGACGGGCAGCCCTGAGAGTATCATGACCGACTTGTTCCAGATCATGAAAGTGGGTACAACGGGCAGGAGGAAGGAGATTTCAAAGGTGTGAATGTGCTGGGAGTTCATGGCGTCATAGAAGGACAGTGAATTGTTGTCATAGTCCAGCAGGACACCCAGCCGCCTGAGCTGCAGGCTCGCCTCCACCAGCATCTCCTTGCCGTCGTGGCGCACCATAAAGTTGTTGTTGCAGCGTGAGAACACCCATGAGGATGAGTTCTTGCCGCTCCATTCGTTTTTCGGGGCTGATTTGTAAGCCACGCCGATGGCATACCTGCAGGGAGGGAACATTTTGGTATGCATTAGTGATCCAAAACTAGTGTCCTCCTTAATGACTTTACTTGCACAGTCAAGCTACCTCATGCTGAGGACACACAAGACAGACACAGGCCCTTTGGGTCTTTCCTGCATGAAGAGGTCTACTTCAGAGCCAATTAGTGAAAAGAATATAAATAGGATAAGAGTATACACTGTGTGTGGTGAGTGTGTGTCTGTTGTGTGTATGTGGGTTTGCATAACAGCCTAGATTTAAACTCCCTAAAGAAGGATATTTCGGTTTATCAGGCTTCCTTGCAGGCTTATATAAAGCACTCATGTGCATGTGTGTTTCTTACCATGTGGATGCTCCCAGCAGAACCTCCCAGTAGTGGCAACCGCTGTCAATGAAGACATTACCAGCTGCACCATAGGAGCCTGTTCCGCTGAACCTCTCTGGGGTGTGGCTCTTCTTCAGCGAGCTCTCATCCTTCTCCATGGTCAGACAGTCGTTGGACAGACGCAACTTCTTGTGGGCAGTCTTTGGGTCCAGCTTAAAGGGTTGACCTGTAAAGAGACAGAAATTTGTGTTATAAAATGTTTGTTACTGTGTTTTAGCAGCTAATGTCGCTAAATGATAATGATAATGATCAAATAATCATCATCTTTATCACTATCATCATTATCATCATCATCATCATCATCATCATCATTTTTTGGTGAAATAGCACCTCCAAAACACACGCAGAGAAAAATAATAAAAAATAATAAATCAAATAGAAATCAGTTATGTAAAAGCAAGACTCCCCTGCAATGCGATCATTGTTGATCATAAGCAGTTTCCAGTCTTCTCTACCATGCTATGAGACAGTTTTTTCCTTGTATGTCTGAAGCGTTCATTCTATAACTTTTAGCTTTAAGTCCTGTTTTCACTGTTTGTTTTACAGACTGTAGCTGTTGGAACTGTGCTGCCCCAGCTTGTGTATTGATCAATGTTGCCTTGTGTAGATGATCTTGTTGAACAAAAATATCTGTTGGCTAAAGAGATTCTTTATCTATTAATCACTAAGCCAATGCAAAAAATATCTGGAATCTGCCAAAGCGTGAACTCTGAGTTGAACTAAAGTCCAGATTGGTCTACAAAAGAAGGCATCACCACACACTACAAAATGTCAAAGTTTATTTTTTGCTTGCAAATCTGAGACAAAATGAAAATATTGGCTTCTGAGTCACAGTGATGAAGTTTCTAACTGAGCTAAAACATTTACGAAATCATGCTGCTTTTGGTCTTAAAAGGCAAATCCATCTGTATTCTTTAACAGGCTTTTCAAATGAAAAGCAGTGACGTAGGTTAGAGTGCTGACACTGTCCCCTCCCATCCCCACCCTCAACTGCTCATGTCATCACGTCATCATGTAAAAAACCTACATCAGGTCAAGATTTTTTTGAAGGGGTTGGGAAAATAGCATTTGAACATTAAAACATAAGTTCTTTGACCAAAATGCATATGTTCTTGTTTGAATACACTAATGGGAAGCTACAGAATGATATAAAAACCTCAAAAACAAAAAGACACACGCTATTCTTTTAACTCTGTTTTGGTCTCCACCAACTCCTGAGGGACATATCTGAATATTTAGCTGCTAAATGCTCCACTCCATTGCCATCAGCAAGTCACTTCCTTCGTCTGTCTGTGATTTTCTGACAGACATGTAGTGACTCTCAGAGCTTTTTCACTAAATACAGCTGCCTTCTGTGGCTGGAGAGCATAATCAATGAGAGTAAATCAAAACAAAGTTGTGGGCTGTAAAACCAAAACAATGAGATGAAAGATGGTAATGTGTTCTGTAGAGTTGAGAGGAACTGCAGAGTCGGGTGATAACTCTCTGTGAGTGACAACTTTGACATTAGGCAGTATTTGATCCATTAAAAAGAAATAGTGCAGAAACAACCTGTGGAATTTCTGAATGTCTGAAAGGAACAACTTTTTATTTTACTCTTGAAAAGATAGGCTTTCACAAAAAACAAACTTGATAAGTTTTGGAAAATTTGGATTTCTTAAAAATAATTTCCTGGAGCACAATTGAGCAAACTGATGGAAGGAAGAATACACTTTTCTATTTGTTTTTATTTTTCTTAATTTTCTTTTTTACCTATCTTTTTAGTGTGTGTTAACTGCACCGCTCTGCATTGTAATTGTTCAGATTATATTTGTTTGTTGGTGTTGTTCATCTTATTGTCTTCTATTTGTAAAAGAAAGTTTAGAGATGTTTAAAAAAGCACACACAACACACTCTAACGATGTTTTCTTGCTATTTTGTGTTCAGAATGGAAAAAGAATATACCACAAGATCAGAAGGTGAAAGAGCTGCGAGTAAGAATAAAAATTAGAACAAGAATTCAACTCAGAGCAGCAGCAAAAGAAGAAAATAAATAGAAAGTCGGGTTGAGAAGTATGCGCGGAGAGAATTCACAGGGAGAGACAGAAGAGGAGAATGTTTGAAATACAAGGGCGAGAGTCTAAACTTCAAAGCCTCTCACAGCCTTTGGTGAAAACATTTCATAACAGTGGAGGAAGCCACCCGGCATTCTCTCGTCTTTGCCTCCCATCACACAGACTTGGAAATTAGCTGAAGGAAATAGCCTTCACTTCCACTGCAGTAGGTAGCGGTCGGGGCTACTCAGTGGAAATGCTGCTATCCGGTTGCAACAATTCAATTTGCAGTGACACCAGTAATTTGGGTGTAATGGGTGGAAAATTGAGAGGGTAAAAGTAGGTGAGTGGCAGAGAGAGAAAGAGGAGTTAAGGAGTGAGGAGGAGAAGAGAAGTTGAGGGGATAATGTGAGGCTGAAAATTCGGGCGCAGGATCCCCTCTCCACCTCTCTGTGTCCATGTGTGTGTGTGTGTGTAGGCTTCATGGAGGTCAGCTACGTCCCTCCCAGACCTGACATTTAACTCTGACACCTCTCATCTCATCTCTCAGCCTCCCTGAGCCTCCCACGGCTTAATGAGCGACACAATGAGGACCTCCTCCCTTCTCTCTATCTGTCCTTTCCTTCATCTCTCTTCCCCCATTCTCTCATTCTCATCCTCTCTATCCCCTCTCCTCTCTCACACTCTCTCCCCTCCAATAATCCGCGTGGTGAGTGTGTGTTACCGCGTGTGGATATGAGACGATGAGGCCAATGTGCTGCTGGCAGCCAATTACATTAATGCGCTCTCTTCTTTGAACTGCTTATCGCTGCCAGCGCAGCCATTTCCAAACACTGGGGCTCTGTCATGCCTTTCCAGGGGATGACTCCTGAGAGCCAGGCTAGGCCCGAGGTTGGGGAAGGCACATGTGACGGTAGAGGACAAGCAGACACACACACGGAGCATCGACTCCGGCCTACACACAAGCAGACATACAGTAAGTATGGCCAAGTGGAAATGTTTTGAACCAATGCCAGCAGGATTCTTGTAAATGGAAAAAGTCATGCATAATAAGCTTGGGTTTAAACGGAGAATTCTTCCTATCCTTCCTGAGAATAAATGTGTAGGCAGGATACTAAAAAAAAGTTAACTGAATTTGGAGGTTTGCACAGGAAAAATGCAGGTGTATCAATAAAAGAAAGGTTACACTGGCTTTTATTGCCTTGGTGTTGGCAGGCTGGAAAAGTGAACTCTTCCCCATTTTCCCACAAACTCCAATGCATCATTGTCTGCAACAGGTCAACACTGTCATGTAATATTGTAAATCATTTATTTGCATAAAAGTGGGTGACTTTGGTGAGTCTGCACTAACAAGATCACTAACATCTCATACAAAACAAATGCATGCTTCATTTCCTCTGTAAACTTGAAAAAGAGAGAGAGAGCAACATCTAAAGATACATTGCTTAAAAAACTAAGATCGAACTGTAAAAGTAGGTAGTGCTGATCATATATGGATCAAGATTCTGTGACTGAAATGCCTATTTCTTGTATGTTTAGTGCACTGTTTAGCTGTAATGTGAAAAACTTCCTGTGTTTCCAGCAGTTCCCATCGGAAAAAGCTGTCTGACAGCAAGGTAAAGTGGTGAAAATAAATCATATTACATTATGAAAGATGTAGTTATATATTATATATATGTTATGTATTACTTTTGATGAAACTTGTTCAAGCTTCACTACTTTTTAAAATTTAATCAGGTTTTTTTTTTTCAGCTTTATTGCTTAAACACATATCACCCCTGACAGAAATACGCTGGGAGGCATTGGAAACGGAAGCATGAGGTTTGGATTAAAGAGCAATGGGCCCTGAGACGATCAACAATGAACACAGAGTGTGTTCAGTCAGGAAAATGAAAGAGACGAAATGGGACTCAGCTGGCCAAGCAACGGGAAAGTGGAGACTGTTGTGACCACAGCTTACAGAGACCTGCTCCACAACAACATCTTGGATCAAGGTGTTGCACTTGATGAGCGGACCAGTTCTGAGCTGACAGGACATAACATGCAAGACTCCACATTAATTTTGATAAACTCCTTCAAACTTTGCTTATTTCCTTATTTAATTCACTTTTTTTCTTAAATATGTATCACCTATGACAGAAATACTCTTGTAGGCACTGAAAAACGATGCATAGGGTTATATTTAAGTGAACGCTGAGACAATTAACAATGTGCACACAGAATCTCAACCCAGACAAATATGCTGGATGCACCACTGCGGAGGAGGAGGAGTGGAGGTGAGCAGGTACTAAGACTGCTACTGACTAAATGTCAAGTCATGGAAATGAAATGAGATGACATGTGACTCAGGTAGCTACACTTACTATTTTGTGCTCACAACTTCACCTGCTCAAAAACAACATTTCGGTTGAAGGTGTCGCACTTGATGAGCAATCCAGTTCTAAGCAGACAGGATGCATCATGCAAAACTCTGCATTAATGTAAATAAAGCTCCTTCAAACCTTGCTACTTTTCTTTTTTAATCTGTTATTTTTTCAGCTTTATTGCTGAAACACATACCTCCTATGACAGAAATACACTGTGTTTAAATCGATGGTGCTTTGTGCACAAACGCAGTCACATTTGATGGACAAAATACACATATGTAAAGTTACTGTGAAGATGTCGACCATATTATCATCACTATCTTGTTGTTGGTTTTACATTCAACCTGACGCAAATTAAAAAAAATGCACTGCAGAATTATTTCCTGGGTGTATACATGTAACTGTATCTATGTAAAAACTGTATAGAATGCTTTAAAGTTTTATTTTTTTTGTTTATATTTTATCTCATTCTGCTGTGAATCATTGTGCAATCCTTGTGTTGTGTAATGAGAATAAAAGACCTTGATACATTCTACTTTCACTAAAGAACAGAATCTGATTACTCTTCAAGCACTGAACATCATTGATGAAATGAATAGACATGATTTCAAAGTGGGTACAGTGGTCTTGCTAAGAGCACTCAGACAACACACAAAATTTGATTTTATTCAGCAGTACTACACACAGTTTGTTGTGTAATATATCAGCAAGAAGACCAATTCACATTATGAAAGTAGATGTACATGTCTAAGAAGGTTAATGTTTCTCAAATTAAATGCACATTAAATAAAAAAAACAGTGATGATACTGTTACTAAAGATCCTATTTTGTTGTACACACACGTACCCTCACACACAAACTCCTGTGCTGTCAGGCAGGTCAGGATAATGGCGTGATGGAGTGTATCCCACAGACTGGGTTTCTTAGCAGTGTGTGTGATTAGTCTGCTCCCTCTCTGTAATACAGAAGTAATTAGAGATGTTACCAACTGTCTACTGAGGTGATAACTGCTCTCTGTTTGACTGCCTTCAAGCTGTGCATTGTTAAGAACTGGGAAGTCTTAAATGGAAACTTGTAAAACACAAAAAAAGAAACAGCATAAAGGGGAAAAAAGAGGAGAGAAATAAAAAGAAGCTACTGTTGGGGGAGCATTTATAAAAAGCAATTTCATTCCAACTTCATTTCGCTGGGTCCTTGTTGAAATACTTGCAGTGGGATAGCATCTGGGTAATCGACTTTATTTCAATTCAGTCAATTTCACTCACGCTTCTTTTTTTTTTTTTCCTGGCTCACATTTTTGCTGAGGGATAGATTGAGCTGCCTCTGTAATGAGGCAGATTGAAAAAAGATCTATTTTACTGCATAACTAAACAATTACTGCAGTAGAAACAGCAGCATCAGGGACACAGAGAGCTCTCTAGACACATCAGACCTTATATCTTTTCAAATCATTAAAATGTATGGCTGCATGCCACTTGGTTTCTAATTGACTGATCCATATGCAATGTGGTATGTAATCCAACAGCGCTGACGACTTTCATGAGGCGGCTAAAACACAAGATTAACGTTGGTGAGATTAAAGATGCATCAATGCTGTAACATGGCTGGGGACGCCCAGCTGCGCAGCAGGAGTATGACGAGCACAGCAGGGATTCCTGCAACGTGAGTTCACGTGTATCATGTCTCATTTTCTCAGCTCTTACTGGGCAATTTATGTCTCTTTCTACTCAACTTCTACAAAACCTGGAACTGTCTTTATGTAGTGATGAGCAAAGACAAACAGAAGTCAACGATGTTCTCCAACTTCACCCTTTAATGAACTCAGCAGTCTTCAGAGACCAGTGCTAGAAAAATAATTTAAGTAAGGCTTCTGGGTGTGCTCAGAATTTCGCTGTGATTAAGAAGCTGTATTTGGAAAGAAAGTTTCTGTGATGGTTTGCTGGAGTAAAAGCAAGTGAAAGAGTCACTGTAGTATTGCTTGTGTGTGTAAAATGCAATCATTCATTAAAACTCAGCTCCTGTCTTAATAATACAAGTCTTCTTATACTTACTGCATTTCAGAAAAAGACCCAAAAATGTATCAAAAGGACTGCTGGGAGGGCTTGAAAGCACTGTAGATCAATATCAAGATTTCCATGATGAGGTGCTGTGCTCCCTGGCTTTCAGAGCCTAAATTCAGACTGTTATCTGCCTTGGAGAAAACGAAAACTCGCAGCCAACTAGCATTTTAAATTACTCAGTTAATATTAATGTTAACTATCAGCTCTGATTAGCTTGTTCTCTTCTCTCCATACTGAAAATATGACTTCATTTTTGCACCAATGACAGACCACTTAAAAGCTGAAATATGTATGTTTCAAAATTAATATAACCTTCTTAGGGAGCATGATGCAACATTAAAACAGGGTGTTGCTGCTACATATTCTGCTAATGAGAAAGACTGATTGTGTTGTCAGTTTGCACGTCCCAGCAGGCAGTTTTAATAAGCAAACATATTCACAGTACAGTCAGGTCAGCTAGAGGTTCAATGCTATTAACTAAGGTGGTTAGATGTCAGAACCGCAGGGCAGATACAACGTCAGAAAATGCAACACTAGATACTCAGTTATCTTTACATTACTTAAAGGGTGACAGCATTTGGGAAGGCTGGTGTTATTCTCTATTTTCACTGTGTATTGCTAACAAATCCCTTGAAAAGACCAAATCAACAATGCATTATCTCTCAATATTTTACTACTACCCTAACCTGTCTGTTCTACTTTGTGGGGCTTTGAAGCTTCAGTGAGAATTCGAAGCTTACAACACAAGCTATCAGACCTTCCTTAAGTTTGTGGACATCGGGCATCATGCAAGAACATTTTTGTTTTCTTACATAAATTTTCTTTGTCTTTTTTCTGTATGATGGGCTTTTGTGGTCTGTTCAGACTTCCATTTTCAATGGAAGCTGTCGACACGAAGCCAGAAACTGACGTCCGACACTTGTTGCTGTGTGTCAGACGTGATGTGCTACAAATAAAAATTGAACTGGGCTCATCTTTTCTTAGAGATTGGCAATAATGTAGCTGACCACGTTTTGTAATTGAGTCGCCGGTAATGTGAACACAGGGTTAGGAACATGTCAGGTCAGATTCAGCAAACACTCCTAACTTCAGAGCACTGTGCGAATAATTTGCCTATGCATATATGAGTGCGTGCACATGAGACTTGTAAATAAACATAATTAATGCCCCAGTAATACAATATAAGGGTACGCATCCTCTCCCATATGTCAGGAAGTTTGGCTCAAGTCTAATAAAAATGAGTCAAAAATATCTAGTTTCATTTTTAAAAAACTGACAAGTAATTTCCTAAACCGGCCAGGCCTTATAGTTTTTAGCAATGGCACTCAAACAGAAGTAAATTTGTTCCATTTGTTGTGGATTTTCAGCAGCTGACCAACACTGGATGTGTATGGCACAATAGAATATTGCCAACTTTATCCTGTAAGGGAGATGGTGCCCATTTTACTGCAATTCCTTCTGCTTGCTAAGTTGGAGAGAAGTTCCTAAATTATTAAGATTACTTAATGTGTATTCAGTCTGATACCACAAAGGTGCCTCTCTAACCCATTTTTATGTTAATCCAGTTTAAAGCAGGACTTTGTTCTTCTTGACACAGAAATATTTCAGAACTAGTTGTTTGTGCTTTTCCTCTCCTGTTCCTTTTTGAAGTCATTTTTCAGCCTTTTTTCTGCCTTCATTTGACAGTTCACAGTACAGACAGACAGGAAATGTGAGGAGAAAGCAAAGGGAGAGACATGCAATAAATGTCTCCCCACTGGAATCAAACCAGGGACATTTTAGTCACACAGTTTGCATCATATACCACTTTGTCATTATGGCACCCCTCTCTCCTCCTTTTCTTTTCTGTTCTTCCCCTCTTTCTCTTCTTCTACTCCTCTCTCCTGTCATCTCCTCTTTTCCCTACTCTCCTGTCCACCTACTACTGTTTACTTGAGGGGCTGTGTGGCAGCTTGAGGCCTGTCATCAGAGATGCATGCTGGGTAAATATTATTACAGGTCCTTTAACTGGTAGTAAAGAGGTATGTGTACCCCCGAGGCACCTTGACATGTGATATTTCCAGCCTGGATTTTAGGTGCTTATGTACTGTACATAGGGACTTTAAATACACATATACTCTACACACACACACACACACACACACACACACACACACACACACAAACACATATGCAGTATACTGTATATACACACGCACCCTGGGGTGTTTGCCGACTCCCTGCTTCGTACACACAATATGAACACCCAGAATAGTTTACAAACAGAATGGCGAACATGGAAAAGTCAGCAGTCCAGCATCTGACTGTCAGCACAGCAGCTGCCTAAAGGAAGGCCAGTATGCATTCAGATGAGCTTTTGTTTTCACACAGACAATACGCTAACTCAAAATAGAGCCTCGTCTTCACATGTAAACAATAGAGCTGCTACATGCAGACATATTCAAGCCTCGTTTCATGTCTTATTTCATCCTTCAGCTTTGTACTACAAAATGACAAAAGCGGATGTTTATGTTTGGGGGCCTGTGGGACAGGGGCAGATGTCAAACCAGGAGGTTGGACTCTCCACGCAGCTGGTCAGTGGATGAATGTAACTGAGAACTCAAGTACTGTACTTACGAACAAATTTGAAGTACTTGTACTTTACTTGAGTCTTTTCTTTTTGTGAGGGAAATATTGTACTTCTACTTCACTACATTTATCTGACAGCTTTAGTTACTAGTTAGATTTCAGATTAAGGTTTTACAGACAAAACACATGATCTGTTTTGACTAGAATATTTGCATTTCCTGAAGAAAATGTATGATGTTGCTGCAACTGCTCCTGCTCGCCAGCCCAGCTCCTGAAAGAGTCCCCACAAGATACCACCCAAAATCATTCGTTCAAGACATAAAGACATATGGTAGCGTTTTATCAATGGCCACAAGGTGGCGCTATCAGTGCCATGCTTCAAAATGTTGTGCACCTGCTTATGGAGAAGCTGAGTACCAAGTTTCGTCTTACTAAAGAAAAGAAAAATGTAGAAATATGTTTTTCTTACCTTATAAAATATGATCTTTATTTTAAATTCTACCCAATAATATGTGAGTACAACTGAAAAGGCTGGCTGATTAAAGGTATAATCTGCAACACTTTCCTAAAAAAAATAAATAAATAATTTGTATTCAGTCATCACTTATGAGCCACTATGCGGTGGAGGCTGTATCTACAGAGACTGTGCCCTCTTCCTGTATTTCCTTATTTTTTCCTCATTGTTTTGCTGTTCGGGATGTTTCACCAACCCAAAGTGTTGGTGTTTTGCATCCTGATGCATTTACTAACAGCTCCCACAAATCCAAATGAGTCACTGAGGCCATTTTTCTGCTTTAAGTACATTTTCCTGATTATACCCACACACCTTTACAAAAGTAACATTTTCCATGCAGGACTTTTACACATAAGAATCATTTCACAGTGTTGTATTAGTTCTGTTAAGTCATTGTTTCCCAAACTTGGCAGCAGGCCCCTCTTGGGGGTCACAGAGCCACTGCGGAGGGGGGGGGTGGGGGGAGATGACCAGAGGAGAAATATGGAGTGAAACGAAGTTACATTAATATGATTTATGTAGGGGAAATAAACAAACAAAATTTTGCTGATGTTATGCTATCCTTTCCTTGTTGTTTCCAAATCCTTCTTCAGTTGCTTCCTCAATCATAATTAATGACGATGATAATTGTGGGACTGTTGGTGTGAACTTTTTTTGGCTTTGAAGGGGGACATGCCAGAAAAAGTTTGAGAAACACTTTGTTAAATTAAGAATAATATATGAATACTTTCTCCACCACTGCAGCTGGTCATTGTGGAAGTGCACAATACCTACCGCAGCCGAGCAGTTTATCACCTGTCAGGGTGTGGAAGAATATTTTTGGAAACTAGGATTTAATAACCAGAGTTGGCCCATCTTCAAATGCACCATTTACATTTTTAAAATCAGGTAGATTAATCATGTTTTACCACCCTGACATTTAATAACGCTTGAGAAAAGCAAAAATCCGGGCACATGAGATGCCAGCAAAAAAATATTCCACATCAACAGCCTTAAAAACATCTTGAAAAAGCTTGTATTTGGCCTGGGCTCATGTGCTGAATTTTTAGCTGTGGAAATCACATCTCGTAGTTGAACTCCACCTGTGCGTGCTATCAAATCAGACACCATGAACAGCACAGACGGCTTCCTCTGACCGACTCGATGCAGTCTGGAATACTAAGCTTGGAGAAGACAGCTCAGATACAGAAACATCCTGCACGATACTGTAAGACCACTGTAACAGTCTATGGCTTACATAAGCTGCTGATATTACTCAGTCTAAATCTGAACCCTCTCCTCTGTCCTACATTAACAAACTCATCTACAGCAACTTTGTTTCTTGTTGGTGTGAATTCATTACTGAGACAGACAGCCAATTAAAAAGCATAAACAGAGCACGGTCTAATAAAAGCTGTCTAAATTAATGTGGGTTGTTGTTCTGTCAGCCGACACTTTAATAAGTTGTGACCAAACTCAGATGCAACCTTAATACAATTTCATGCTTATGGATGCCTAAAAATATGGTGCTTTAAACACAAAGATAATGATGATTATGTTGTCAGCCAGAAGATGCGGCTTTGACTTTTTAATGTTAAAATGTCTGGATACACGCTTGAAACTGAATTAATTAGATAGGCTTCATTATTTTTGTTTTTCATATTAGCAGATTCTAGAAATGTATCTATATTTTCTGAAAATGTTCAAGATAGATGAAAATCTGAAAAAATCTGTGCAAAACCTTATGAAGAAAAAACAAATGGGCACCACTTGAGCTGCCTGTAATCAGGGTTAGTTGACATAGTGTTAGTATAGTGTTAATAATACTATAATAAACATGTTTATTATCAATTTTAAGACATTTATAAGACTTTAACACTTGTTAAGAGTCAACAGACTGGTTTAGAGCTGCAATGATTAATCAATTCTAAATCAATTAATAAATTAACCTTCAACTGTTCTGTTAATCGATTAATCAGTCAAATAACTTTGTAGAGGAAAAACATCAAAATTCTCTGATTTTAGTTTCTTCAGTGTGAATATTTTCTGGTTTCTTTAGTCCTCTCTGATGGTAAACTGAAGATCTTTCAGTTGTGGGAAAAATATCATCTTGGACTTTGGGAAACACTGATCAACATTTTTCAGTCCATTTTCTGACATTTTATAGACCAAACAGCTAATCAATTAATTGAGAAAATAATCGACAGATTAATCAACAATGACAATAATCATTGGTTGCAGCCCTGGATATGTTAAGAACATTAAAAAAAAAAAAAAATTGTCTTATGACAGCATTACAAGCACATTTATTAAGTTTAACTAACCTACCTACTATGTCATTGTTAAACCTTAACCATAAGTTTTTGTTGTTGCTTTATCAAGATTTTTGTTCAGATTTTATTTTGAGTTTAATAGCAGTTAACTATGCATTTCTGATGCATTTTGTGGCTACTGGATCTAAAGTGTAAACAATGCTTATTAAGGGGAATAAATCCTTTATTGAGCAGTCTATAAACAGATAACACAGTTGTCATATATGCTTATAAATATAATCTAACACTAAACATGTTTGTTATGCTATTATTAACAGATATATAGTCTTAGTAACACATATTAATGTCAATAAGCATTTTGTTAGGCCTTATTACCAACGAATGGTTAATGCAGAGACCTTAATAGAAAGTGTTACCAACAAAGGCTTTTATTCTGTATTTTACAACACCATTTTTCCCATTTTCTTGCGATTTAGAGACTGTAACTGGACTGGCACAATGTAACTTTCCCATCTTTATGCATCACACAGGCCTGGACTGTATTAATGGGTAAAAAGCAGTGGATTGAGGGCACTCATGTCTGCAGACACTCATCCCTGCAAAGAGCTATTTGGTGTCTTCTATTCGCTTAACACTTTCACTCTCTCACTCTAAATCTGTCACTTTTCATTTACTTTCATACTGTCTCTCTCTGAAGGAGACAGAAGTGTAGAAACCTGGTCACAGTCGCTCTCAGGTAAATGCAGAGGTATGGTCATACAGTAGTAATAAAAGTTCACTCACACGTGCATGCACACTCACTCTTTTCTTAACTGCCTTCTTCTTCGTCATACTTAATTCATACCTGTTTCAAGAGGACGTGAGTTACTTCACATGTTAGCTGTGAGCGCCTAACAGTGATACGTCTATTACAGCCTTAGAGCCGCTATTTGCTTTGAGCCACTCAGGGTTCGATGAGGAGTGAGATTAGAGTGACCCAAAAAGCCCCTAAAAGCTTTCAGACTTGACAACATAGTTTTAAATGTTGTTTCCATCAAGTCAACTCATCTGCACGAGACAGAACCGCAGCAGAGGTGTGAAGTAAAAGTGCAATCTCGGAATCCATCTGAAGACGATTTCACCTTTCGTGGGCAATGGCCAGTGTTTCTGAGCTTTCGCTGTAGCCAGTGGATATCTGGATAACGGATACTTGGGCCAAGGCTTCCTCCTCCATGCGCTGGTTATTCTTTACAGATATTGTGATATGAGTCACGATTTTAGTGGGAATAGTTATTTTTGCATTTCATGTTCCCATACATCTGAGGAATAAGATTTGTAAGACTGGTCAAGCCTAGTTTACAGTCTGATTAGCAACTTGAGATGCGTGAATAGATTTGGAGGCTCATCTTTATAAATATATATCTGCATATGAACACAGATAAATTTTAAAAAAGCTAGATTGCATTTCAGCCAATGCATTCCACCTCTTTTGCTCACCACAGGAACACCTGCATGCAACCAAAGCATGATTTGTCAATTGGACTACAAACGGAAACTAGAACACTTCCAATATCAAAATCTTGCCACTTGCCTAAAGATTCTGTATTCATATGCAGATATCTGTTAATAGAGATTATTAAAGGACCAGTGCAGATGGTGTGTTGTTTAGACACCATTTGATAAAGAGAACAGAGGTCGTCTGAGTTAATTTGGTTGTCTCATTGTTGTGAAATCTAATCAGCTCCATATAAATTGCAATTCTGTTGTACTTGCACAATGACAATAAAATTCTTGGATCTCGAATCTGGAATAAAATGCTGCATTTGACCTTTTCTCAAACATTTACGCAAATTCCTTCAAGTAAAAGTTATTCCAGGTGTGTTCATAGTGATGCTGCGCAGGGTCCTTGAAGGCAGAAAACACTGGGCCAGATCCACAAAGAATGGATTGCTCCTGCTAATAGCACCATTATTTGCGCAGTATTAGCTCACGCAATCTGCCCTGTTTTAGCGCCTTATCCTCAAAAGAATTTGCTCTAATCATATGCCGGCGCTAACACGCCCACAAAGTTTGGCAGCTGAGCGCAATTTGCGCCTCTGCGCAGCGCTGTCCGTGGTTCTGACACGGAGCAGAGCAAACCGATAGATAGACTTAACATCTTTCTTTGATTCCTGTTAGCTTTCCATTGTTGCAAATATAACTTTTGGTCTGCATTCCACTTTCTCCCGATTCTAACAATCCACAGACAGAAGGGAAACGACAGTGAGCCGAAAATGTCTTGCCTTAATGCCTCCACTCCGAACTTGTTTACATTTTGGAGCATCAAATGAGGACAAGAGTAGTTTTCTCTGCACCCGCAGTACATGTTGGAGGAGAGTTAAATTGAATAAAAAAGAGGTCATGGACGTAAGGATGGAGTGCTGATGAATCTACACCTGAAAGCAACAGAGAGTCATTTTGCGTGAGAGAGTGAGAGAGGGAGAAAGAGAAAATGCGCGGATTTAATACACAGTTCTCACTTGCGTTAAATAGCACCGCTTTACTGTCTGTGGCAATTAGCGCTGGTGGTTGTGGATTTGGTGGTATTTGCAATGAGGCTTATTTGCATAGGAAGGGGGCAATTTTGCGCTGAATTTATGAATATTCCCTAATTTACATGCATGCAAATTGGACCGGCGCAGCTAGGAGTGGCAGTGCAATTTGTGTTCAGTTTGCGTGCATTTCACCCTTTGCGTGTGCTTTGTGGATTGCACGCTATTTTTTTCTCTCATTTGCACAGGTTTAGCG
>JAJHUR010130262.1:0-12769 GCA_027495735.1 Lutjanus campechanus | reverse complement strand
TTGCAAAAATAGAACCAGGGCATAACAAGCCTGTTCACTGATGCACAGAGCAGATTTGGACATCATCATGGGAAGAAAAAAAAAAAAGAATTAATCTGATGTTTGCTCACTCGTTTGCATCACTTCCAGTTAAGTGGTGTTAGGCTCAAAATAAGTGAGCCTATGTAGGTACCATAGGCTACAGTATGTCTTAAACATAAGAATGAGTACTTGATCACTCACTTTGTTAAGATCCTGTAGGATTGATGACTCTGTTATATCAGTGATCTGATTGGTCGGTGGACGGCCCATTGACATGTTTTGATCTTATACTCTGAAGTTAGACTGAAGATTTTATTCATTTAATTTAATTCTTGCATCTGTTTTTAAGCAGCCTCCTAGACGCCATACAGTTAAACAGCATCATTTCCTTCTCCTCAGGCTGTCGCACCACATTATGTTAAATAGACACTAAACCCCATATTTAACACAAGCTGTGATCTATGTCTACATTTAGGTGTCATTAATAGTTAGGGAAGCCTTGTTTTGAGCTTGTTTACTTTTAACATGACTCTCCCCCTGAGAAACTTGCATGTAAACACTTAAAAGCTTTACCTCAGCACCAACAGGAGAGTAACCCGTTATTGGGCGGGGAAACTAGCAGGATGGATGGCTCCTTTCACAGTCTGTCTATTAGTTTTCATTAGGCAGCCCAGGGAAACCTGGAGATTTATAGGGCACATTTGCTTTAAATTCAGCCCTGCAGGGTTTCACCTGATTGCTGCATGGGACAGACAATGATCATCTCCCATCCGTCTCAACACTCCGCTTCCATTTCCATAAATTCTGCCTGTCTATGAGAGAACAGGAGGCTGTCATAGTCTACAATGTCACAGCGAAGACATCCACCCCAGCTGGACTTCTAGTTGCTCCAATCCCCATCTTATTCTGCCAGGGCTTAGTGTGGATCAGTGCTGACAGATCCGCACCTCGAGTTGTTCACGTCTGAAGACATGTCAATCATGACCGTTCAGGGACACTTTCTCATGAAGCAAAAATTACTTTTCTTCCTTCTCCTCCCTTTGGTCGAGGCAATATCCTGGAAATTTTCTAGCATGAATGTTGCAAACCATTGATTTGACCCAGCAGAGCCGGCAGGTCATTCAAAGATGTTTGTCACCAAGAAAAAGATGGGTGATTTTCTCAAAATGAAAATAATCAAGCCACTCACTGCATTCTCTGGAACATATTATTGCAGCCGCCGCTGACACGGATTGCCTATTATTCACCAGACAAACAGTGAGATGAAATAAAAGCGAGAAAGTTTTGAGATCATTTGATTAGATTTTTCCTCTCTGAAGTGACCAGTTAACATGTTTCCATTTATATTTTTGTTGCGCTTGTTTTCTGACGTTGAGTAATCATCCCCTGATTGTTATTCTGAACTTCTCTCAGAGAGGCTGTGATCGCTTCCATTATGCAAAGCAATGTCATACAGCTCATCCAATGATTAATCTGAACTGGCAATGTGATATAGGATTTCCTCCCTGCAGCGGGATCAATAGCCTCTTCCTCAGCTGGGTAAAGTCTGAGATTTCATTAACCCATTTAGAAAGACTTGACCATCTTTTGTGAGTTATTATGAAAGGGTAAGAAGGCCAAACGCATTCTTTAGCCAAGGCGACGTCCTCGGGGGTTGGCATTTTTCCCTCATTGGCTGTTAGCGTACAGAATAGAAATGATGATGATGATTTATATGCATTTCAGTCAATGGCAGATAAATCCCTGTGTTTAACCAATCAATGATGCTGTGATCCATCAATTGTATTTCACTATTCCTGTCAGAGCTGCTCTCCTCCTTTAAACAATATTTTGTATTCACTGAGCTGGTCATGAATAAATGTTTTGCTTAGAAATTCCAAACCTCCCATTTGGTAGGCAGCCATGTTACTTCAGACGTCCTCCATGTTTTATTCATATTTCCTCCGTCCAGGCGGCCGAACTTAAAAGCCGCAGACCTGATGTATTTGATCCCTCTCTCTGATGTTTTGATGAGATCACTCACACTCTGAAGCATGTTTTCCACCTCTCCGTCTACTGTTTCATTCAACCCTGATGACTGAGGCTCCATCTGTTTCCACAACATTAGGCTACAACACATTAGCATCGGAGGAGTCTATCCGTTCGAGCCCAGCAGCCCGGTGTGGCTGTGAAAGAGGCAAGGCTGCAGCCATCATCGTGTGTGTCTGAATGGCCCTGTATGTGAGTCATTCCGCCCAGTGAGCTGCTTCTTACTGCCTGTTCTCGGGGCGAGCAGCTCTCCTTCTCTGTCTGATTGTTGCTCCTGTGGAGCTGAACCGCCTGCTGTTACCAGGCCTGAGGGACAGCCTGCCTTGTTCCCCAGGAAAAAAAAAAAAAGGAGAGAGGAGTGAAAATCAATTCCTCATTAAACAAATTTGTAAAGGCTGCATCAAAAGGTGTTCAACATTTGCTTTGGCACAGCTGTCAGTTTGATGCGACCTTGAGAATGCAATGCATCGCCTGACAAATAGCGTGCATGCCTGTTGAGGAAGAAGGTGTTGCTTTTGTCTTACTCTTGATTGATAGTTGGGTCATCGCTCCCTTCACTTTCCAACATGGAGAAACAATGGCTCAGCGGCATGCAAATCAATATGAGGGTGTGTGTGTGTGTGTGTGTCCATGTTTGTGCATCTGTCTGACTGTCAGAGACTAACGTCTGGATATTTCTGAGCATTGCTGGGAGGGCTGCTTTTAAAATGGGCAGATGTTATTTGCACCCAGGTTGGAAAAGCCAGTGTGGCTATTTGCACCCCGGTGTGTATATAGCCTGGCATGGCAGAGATAAGCACCCAGGCGTCCATAGCCAACAATGCCATTTGTACCCAGAGTGAAAATAGCCACATTGGCTATTTACACCTGCATGGCTAAGACAAACCATGATCTTTCAACAAACCTAACCAAATAGTTTTATTGCCTAAACCTAACCAGACCTGAAAATAATAATTTAAAAAAAATGTAAATAACACATACCATTGAATGTATTTCTACACTACTGTCAAAGTTTATTGCCTGTGCATTTCTTCTTTTGTGGTGTGCGTCAGGTGCATATACTTCATATAGAGGAATGGAAAACATCAGAGCTCCCTAAAAGTAAAGTCAAAGCGTCTCCTTTGCCCCCTGGTGGCTGGCTGCAGAACACGTCATAAATCTTTTAACAAAGGGGAAGGGGGATAGGGATGTTTATAGACAGGACATGAACCAAATTAAAACATCAAAGTACATGTAAAATAAATTCTTCCCAAAGGTGGCTTCTGTCATATTGGGGACTTCCTGACAGCGCTCATATCTGGAATATTTTGGCTTCAGTTTTGTGCAGTGGGAGGAAGTGGAGAAGTGTCATCCATTTTGTATTTATGTCTTTGGCCAGGCACACTTTATGCACAAATTGTTGCACTTAAAAAAATGTGTCTCATTTGAATTTTAGACCAAATAAAACAAACACAAATAAGGTAGTCCCTTAGCATAATCTATTTTTAAAACAGTAACTGTGTCCAGAATACCACCACATTACCAGTGGAATTGAATACAATTAGTCATATTTTGTATTTTACATTTGAGTGTGTATACGAGTGTGAATGAAATCAAGAGAGCAAATAAAAACGAGGAAGTGAGAAAAATGAAGAGATAGGGAGGCACAAAAAGGTGAAAGAAGAAAGTCTAAAGTCTCGTCACAGGCCAGAGGAGGGAATGTCATCTTCTCCGTGTCCTCTCTTGGCAGAGGAGTGGAATTACCCACCCTTATGTGCTCATACATCTTTTCTTTTACAGATGACCAGCTTTCCCCTTTGGAATTGACACCCACAATTTATACTCATTTCACTTCTCTCCACAGGCCGCACAAGGGCTCCTTGCTGAGGTGTACCTGCCACGGCTATCAATAGAGTGAGTCGTCATGGGCTAGCTAATGCAGCCCACTCCCACTGAGGTAATCCTTCAGAGGCGTCCCGCGGCCTGAGAGAAATGTCAGAGCGCTGCTGCGAGGATCAGTCTATCCTCGCATACAGAGATGGAGATATATCTTATTTAAGCCTGATTTAATTTGGGCGGCTTGGCACCGCTGATGGGAAGTGTTGTGTGTAGAACAGAGGGTGGGAGATGGGGATGCACGAAGTCTGTCTTTATTTAGAGAAACTGGCTTTGGTACAACACAAGCCAGATGCACCACAAACTGAACTGACAGATGTAGTGGTCACAGATTTTTCCCTGCTCAGATTACCACCTGTACGGCCATATGAATATTTACTGGATGCCGGAGTGTCTGCTGCTTCCACAATCCACTGTACTCTGCCGTATAACGAATGCTGGCAGTGTTTGAGAGTGTAGCATTGATAATTCATTACGCTCAGTGGGGGATTGGCTCAAAACTTATGAATAAAACTTTGTGAAACATCTAGTTTCACCAGGTATTCACCTGTGTCTTTGGATCCCTGCAGTGAAGAGGTTCCACTGGGAACTAAAGCTGGTTCACAGTAGAATCGTCTCCTGGTTGCACAAGCCAACAACCTCCTGGTGGGTGGAAAAAAACATCAGGTTTAAAGGACACCAAAGGTTTTCCGTGTTTTACTTAGTTACTACAAATTGGAGAACACTTTATTATCATTCAGCATGGTAGCTGCGTACACATGCATAGCATATTGTCCATAGGGGGCAACAAAACAGCCTTTCACAGCTCTACCTACTGCATTAAAATATTCTGTGGGGACGTCCTCATCCTCAGCCAACACTACTGTCTTTCAGAAGCTCTAAACTCAGCTTTAAAAAGAAGTGAACAAAGATACTGGTATCATATGAAACTAGAAGATCTAAGGCATCCATTGGTGCCAATCATGTCGTGCTAGCTTGTTGGGAAGGGGGCTACATAACACACCATATTTAGGCAAAATTTTGGCAATGTAAAAACTGATATATGTGAGATACTGGTGTTTGAATATGTCTGCATACCGGAGTCCCTAAACAGTATTGGAAGAACGTAAAGTGGATATGAAGGGAAAGCTGAGACTTTTGTGAATTTAATCAGTCCAACTGTATTCATGTGTGATAATGTTAGTGCTAATAGGAGCCATTTCATTGTATAAAATGACCAACAATGTATGGCTTTCCCAGTTATTTTGACAATAAGGGGTTTCTGAGCAAATTACCAGAACATAAGTCAAACTGTCAAAAAATGCAACTTACAAAAATCTCCAAAATATCAAAAGTCTGTGATACTAAATCAGAGCATGAATTTTTCTATGGTGTTCAGCCTTGGTGTCTTAATGTAGTGTTTTGGGAGGGATATTTGACCATTTTTATCAATTCTGTGTAATGAATGGTATCAACCCACTAAAACTTACTTTTCATTTTTATCTGGCAGAGGGTTGGTTTCCATTTATTTCTATTTACTTTGTAAATTAACCTGCAGAAACCTGAAACTTGATTCTACAAGTAAGCTATCACAGTCAACAATCTCTCACCTTAACGTTTCTATCAAAGTTGTGTTATCCTCATGTGGTGCTGGAGTTGTGAGCTGGCACCATTTTTGACAACTCTCCTTGGCGATGCATTCAAGGAAGAAAAATCAATCACCACCGGCTGCCAGAAACTACTGAGTTGCTGCTGTATGTTGTCTTTAAATCAAATCCATACAAGCAAGCAAGAAAACAAATGGGATCATGTAAATTTGGTTGTTTCCACTGAAGAAGTTGCTGCTGAGCAGCTGACTCACTAATCTCAGATGTTGTAGCGTCTTTACTGTAAATGCACCAACAGGGAGATTACAGACAAGTCTCTGCTCACAGCCACATTGCGTACAGTTTACATGGCCAGGGATTTAAATTTTAATATGCTTTATATAACTTTTAGAAAACACTAAAATGAATTAAAAACAGTGGCTCTCTTGAAGGTGATAATCACGTAGTCATGTAAAATATTATTGATTTTGAAGTTAAAGGGAAGCTTTGTATCAGTACATTGTATATGCAAATGAACAATGTTTAATTTCGCACCATGTTGCTTACATACAGAGCTCATTTTCCTGCAAAAGATAATGCATTTGACTCTTGCCAGCACTTGGGCTACTACAAACTACAGAGCATCCACATCAACAGACAGTCGCATTGAGAGAAGGGTGGCCCCTCACTGCTCCAAAATCAGTGCAAAGTTCCTGAAGAAAACAATATCAATAGTGTAGTGCTGAAATCATACATATGCTCTAAGTTTGTATTTGTACTTAAAATATTTGTATAGAATACCCTACAATCTTTGAACCAACAGTAGTCTGGCCTTAAAGGTGCCACGTGAGCTGTCTGAGACTGGACATAGGTGTCCATCTTATAGAGAGAAATCACCTCACTTCAGAATAAATATGAACTGTAGTTAACGGCGAGAGACAAATAATTTTTTGATCCTGTTTGAATTGTGCCAAGAATCACACATAGGATGTCTGTCAATTCAAAAGATAATTTTAGAAGCCATGACAGTCGCACTTTGTCTCAAAACTGTTGAAGTTTAGACACCCAGCACTCGCGTAAGTGATGTTATGACTTTCTCCCTCCAAAAACATTAGCCGACTGGTGGTGCCAATATGGCTGCAGTAAAGAAGGTCTATAGTGACATTTATCACTAAAACAGCAATATTACAGAGTAAACATACATGTTTTTATGAAGCCCATTCAAGACTCGCTTAGCACATGTCAGTTTGTTATGCAGTGGTGCTATCAGAGTTTACCCTAACGTCAGTATCTCTGACTGGCTGTTTGTAGGAGTTGATGAATCAGGATTAGCCTTGGAAGGCAAAAGGCTTTCTGGTTTTGAGTAAAAGGGAATACTACAGTCCCTTGATGAATGGATGAAAAAAATGTGCTTTAAACAAAACTTACACAGCACAATGCCACAATAATACGTTTAGATTGATGGTGGAACAAGTCTTTTGTGTCTTGGCTTGACATTGAATTTGACAGACTTTTGCTTTGAAGTAATGTTCATTGCATGGCAGACTGAGAAATACTTTGTTCCTTACAGAAAGAAAAAATGTTTCTATTTCAAATTAAAAGTAGTGCATTAAAGTGGTGGTGGCACTTCACTCTATTATTTTCATTTTGTGACACTATATTCCCTATCTTACTCAGATCTGAAGCACAAGTTGAAAGTCCAAGGCGCAATGGTTTTAATTTATTCAAGGTAGGTCCAAAGCCACCTTTGCCATCTTGTGCCAGGAACGCAGGGGTATCCTGCCCTGTCCCACAGCTGGGACAGCTATCAGCTGTGCCTTGATTAATTCATGGCTGTGTTTTAGGCCTAATATGCAATAAACAATCAGAAAGTCAGCTCTCATCATCTTTAAGAAGCAGGTGCACCAGGAATGCAAGTGTTGGCAGCATGATGGTGGATTTACCAGGAGGAATTAAAGAGAAAAGATTTTTAAGTGAGAAGAGGGATCTTGTGGTGCGATAAGTGAAAGCACAAGATGTGCAATATATGGAGTCAGCAGGACGCCTACGACAGCATGTTTCATGTGTAAATAATTTATTTTACGTTAATACTTGCAAAAAGTATTACAGTACATGAAGCATAAATGTCTTGCATATATGGAACTTGTTGTTTTACACTGAAGCACCTTGAAATTATCTTGTATTTTATAATTCATTATAATCATTGTCATTATTTGGCAGCTCCACTGGCTGATGGGGGAGAGGGCGGCTGCAAAACTGCACCTCAATCCGGCTGAACACCCACCTGAACGATACTGAGGTGCAGCTACGTGGCCGCCCATCCTCCATCTCCTTCTCCTTTTTCTCCTCATCCTCATCTCTTCCTCGCATCCTCGCTCTTCCATCCTGCTAACACTATTGTGGGTGGAGGAAAGAGAATCAGAAAGTGTTTTTGAAGTTGGATAACCCATGTGCAAAATTATGCATGCTTTACCTAATGTGTATATCCACCCAACATCAAACTCTGACAGAACAGAAGTACACATAACTTTTCCTTCCCGGATCGAGACGGTCTCGTGGTCAGATATAACATCTTATTCATTTTGTATATTATAGATTATAGTTGTTTAATCCTTGTTTTTCTGGATCCCAATAAACATGCAAACACTACAGCTGCTCCAACTGTCATACTGACTGATCTGTTAAGGATGATCTGACAGCTGTGATCCCATCCCATCCGCAGTTTGCAGGTCTATTGAGATTTTTTAGGCTTTATAATTATAATAACAATTCCTTATTCCTTATTAGTGAGAATAAATTTAGTGACACACACACACACTCATGCACAATGTTTATTTCAGTATTTACACTTTATTTCTGACAGTAAACATTTTTAAAGGACACTTTAGTAATCCACATTCTTGTGTGGTTAAAAAAGCTCAGGGGCGCCTATTTTACCTTCATTTTTAGACCTCCTCCCGCACAGGTGCAAGGTCATCTCGTATCTTGCAGACATGGCAAAAATGGCAACTGCGCTGGTGTAAGATAGGGCCAGACATTTTAAAAATATTTCTTGGGGGCGGATGTTTAGCTCAGTTGGTTGAGCGTCCAACCCATGTATGAAGGCTGTTAGTTCTCTGCAGTGGCCACTGGTTCGACTCCCGCCTGTGGCCCTTTGCTGTGTGTCATCCCCTCTCTCTGCCCTGTTTCCTGTCTACTCTCTGCCTGTCCTGTCAAATAAAGGCAAATATATATATATATATATATATATATATATATGTCATTTTTACTCCACTAACTTTTAAAAGGAATATTATGGTATAGCCACTTTTGCCTTTGTGCACTCACACTCTATGTTTTTGTAAGACACAAACCAACTCGAGAGGTCGATAAATGGGGCTGAAATATTTGTCTTGCACCAACTCTCCAATTCAGTTCTATCAATGCAAACCTTGGCTGTCGTTAAATATGTATAGGTAATATTGAAAAATCACCTTCTGTCTGTTGTGTGCTTGGCTGCAGAGTTCAGGGAGGTGTTGTTCAGTTCTTCTGAAGTTTTCCAGCTCGCTACTCTCTAATCCGTACTGACAGAGGAAGCTCTACAGGAAGGCAGAACGACACAGGCTCAGCTTCCACTAGTCTGTACTCTGCTGGGAGAGCAAGGCTCTCCCTTTGTACGGGGGATGTATTTATTATGCCTCAATAAAGAATACAGTTATTTCCTGCTGAATGAATAAATCAATAAAATGAATTCTGTTGGCAGAGGAAACGCTCCTCGATGATGTGAAAATCCTTGTGCCCCGGGTTGATTATCTCCATCCATTTCTTTTGTTATTTTTTTATTCTGTGGGAAATGCAGTGTTAATGCTCAGAGGCCACTAAGAGCTTGATCCATCTATGTCTCCTCTCCTTTTAATGAACGTGCAAAGGCATTCACCCTTTGTATTGACCTCTCTGTCTGGCAGATGGCTCCATAGCCACGCATATGAGTCTGCTGAGAGGAGAGATGATGCCTCCATGCAAACAACTCTCACGATCGGACCTTTAATAGCTTCCTTTTTTCCTATGAGTCAGCCATAGTAACACTCCATTGTAATAACTACCGATACAGTAGAGTGGGCAGGGGGGAGACGGACGGAATTTTCTGCAAAACAAAGAGACCCTGTCGGCTGATGATGCAGTCATCTACGGGAGTGAGGATGGGTCAATAACAGACGGAGGGATGAATTGTTGGCCCTGTGAGCCGTGAGCGGATCTGAGATGGGGATGAGCTTTCTCAGCGAGGGGAGCATATTCCAGTCCATCTCGAGCAAAAATACTATTTGTTTCACACTGAGGGTATTGTTTTGGTGATGAAAAGGATCCAGCTGGCATGCTCTGGCACGTTCCTCTTCTTGCAAAGGCTCACGGTTAACAGTTTAGAGCGAGCAGAGCCTTGACTAAACAGATAATCCTATTATTCTATTACATCTCCATCACTGCAGACTGTGAGCGTGTGTAATATACAGTGCAGCAAATAGATCAATCCACACATAAGGCCATGGTCACGCAGAGTGCAACAGGGAAACAAAATGCCGTGCACATAACAATCTCTCCCTCTCTCTCTCTCTCTCTCTCTCTCTCTCTCTCTCTCTCTCTTCTCTCTCTTTCTCTCTCTCTCTCTCTCTCTCTCTCTCTCTCTCTCTCTCTCTCTCTCTCTCTCTCTCACACACACACACACACACACACACACACACACACACACACACACACACACACACTATGAGGAGATATGTCTGGTCCTTTCAGACCTGTTGTCTGGGAGACCATTCCTTGTTTAGATGCGTTGTCAAGGAAACAAAGATGGAAAAAAAAGCTGTTTGCTGAAATTTTTAGAAAATCCATCTGCTAGGTTGGAACAAGGAAAAAGTGATGCTGGAGCCTAGTTGGATGAGTGCTTCCAATAAAATATATCTTCCAAAGGGAAAAAGGGTTGTATTGATTTTGCTATTGTGTTATTAATATAAAAATGGAGCCTGGTCGCTGTAAAGAAGCCCAGTGATTTCTTTTTATTGCAGTTCAGCTGAACCTTTTACCTATTGAGCTGAGAACAGTGTGGGGCAAAATCTGTCATTAAGGGTGGGTACGGTTCACATTTGAACCAATATAGTACCATACCTGGAATTTAGTACCTGTACCCAGTGGTACCTTTTTTTCAGTGCTTTACTCTTTCTCTGTGATAAAAATGCAATTTCTGTTGTAAAATTAAATCCAGATTTCTCAATTTCAACATACATTTATTTAGATCAATTTACACACCACACAAAATAAGATCTCCCCCTCTCCCTCCCACACCCTACAAGCTGAGGAGTGGACAGAAAAGGTAGGGAAGGGGGTAGAGATAACGGGGACTACACGCAGCAAAGGGCCACAGGCAGGAGTCAAACCAGTGGCTGCTGCAGAGGTCTGATAACTTCAGTTCATGTGGCAACCTGTCAGTGTTCAGCTCTCAGTGTTTTGTAGCCCGTAAGTGAGTCTCTGTGGTTTGAAGTTTAGTTTCTCTCCTGCACAGCTGTTAGTACTTCCAAGTATATGCTTTATTTTACTGTTTCATGTTCACGTTCAGTCGAATAAGGGTCATATTAAGTTACTATTGATGAAAATTCCCTGATTTTGCTGCTTCTCAATAAAAGTTTTCAGATAACAAAATAAGGGAAGGATTTATAGGGAAAAAAAGTGTTTTATCCACTGTTCAGCTGCTTGACTAAACATGAGTGACAGTCATCAGTAAACACACACCTTCAAGCGGGTACAAACTCCACTGTGCTGGGCTGACACACTGAGTCAAACTGAGTCAAGTAATTTTGCACATATGAAAAAGGAGCAAAAGAGCTGCAGAGCTGACCAACGGAGGCAGCAAGTCTTCACCGCCTCCGCCGGAAAGGGGCGAAAACGAGTGTGTCCTCTGGGTGTCATAGCCAACAAACACCCGTGACTTCTGGTCAAATCACTTCTGTGAGTCATTTGACCTGGGAGTGAATGTTGATTGCAGCCTGTACCACTGAAGACAAAGGCCAGATGTGAAAGAGTGTTAGTGTTTTTTTTTTTGTCCAGTGTAAAAGGGGCTGTAAAGTTTTGTTGTCCATGCAGGATTAAGTTAAACTTTTTAGACGCTAGCTGCAGGTGTGCTAATGTTAGCTCCTGTTGCTGTGGGGAACTTGGCTTTCAGGCTATGGAAAACTACACTCTTTGGCTTATAGATATTTCTGTATTTTGTGTTTGGTTAGACACGTTGCCCTCGCCAGCTTTGCATTTCGCATTACAAATATTGCTGCATGTGTTGTCTGTGTCAAGTTATGAAAAATGGAACCACACTTGCAACTGCTTCCGACTCGCTATTGCCCTGACTCACTGTGACTTGAACAAGCTGCAGGGGTATCGTCTTTTTCCCTCTTTCTCTCTATTCTCTCCATTATTCTGTCACCCAGATGTGCTCCCAGTACCAAAAATCGGCATTGATTGATTTAATGTGAATCGGTTCTTTGTTGTAATGATATAATTTAGTCAGAACCCTTAAAAGTACAGAGTACAGTACCCAGCCTTCTCTATCATATAAGTCAGGCAACCATGTGCAGTGTAATTACCACCTAACTGGCCACCCCTGCCTATAATTCTAAATAACAGGATGTCCAAATGCTTATAATCACCTGTGATTACTGGTGAGAGGTTAAGCGGATTCAATCCCTCAGCCCAATTTGCAACAAAATCCTGAAAAACACTACAAAGACTGGGGGATTTGTGAGCCTGCTCGTTAGGGATGCTGAATGATCAGATTGTTGCTTTGGGAGAATAATAGCATGTTCTGCATAAGGAGTCGCAGCATAATTTCATTGTAGTCGCTTTACCCAGGAGAACAGCAGCAGCTGGACATTCAAGGCAGCAGGCATGCTGCATATTGTGCAAGAGATTAAAAAAAACCCCAGTGTGGCCTAAATATCTTCCCACAGCCTGCTTTCCTCCCTTTTCACACATCCCCTGATTCTGTCACATCTCCCCTGTTCTACTCCGCCGCCTCCCCTCCCTTGCTCCATATCTCCCCATTTCACATTGTATGTTCAGAAATGTATGATGCAGTCATTCAATAATCATATCCTCCTGTTGGCCACATGCTGATAAACCTCGCAAACACAATTTCCTCATCTGCCTCTGACAATCACAAGTTTTTACAGAGGATGAATCATTTATTCAGCATGAGAGTTGCCTCTGAATTGCCCCGGCTGCAAGGTTCAGGCGGTTGCATGTTTGGGATTTGGCCTCTGCTG
>JAJHUR010130260.1:1783-13606 GCA_027495735.1 Lutjanus campechanus | reverse complement strand
GAAGCATCTGGATGCAATAAATACCTCTGTTTTGTTCTCATTTTCTTGATATCCAAACCATATAACCCAGCGCGGCCCTGTGCGGTCCAATGTAAACGAGAAGTCCCCGAGTTACCTGAAATCCTAGAGCTTTATCTGTCTCTCGGCAGTGTGCACGGCGCTGCGTGTAACTTTAAGGGAAAAAAAGGCAAAGTACACTAAGCTCTGCATGTAACCACTCAATTTCGTTTTGTGTTTCAGGATGGAATCTATTTATGAAATTGTTTTTTTGAGACGTGGGGATTTGTCTGAGCGTCGTGGTTGTGTGTTTTCCTTCTATATAAAGGCCCGAGGGTTTGTCATTGCTGCATTGTGGGGGTTTATTAAATGAGCATGCAGGGAGATTTGTTGAGTAGGAGTTTTTTTTGTGTTAAGCCCACAATAATTGAATGCATGGATTTAACTGAAGCTGAAATGAGGAGAGAGGAGCTGTTGTAAGGAGGGACAGACAGTAACTTAGCAACCTAATTCCTCTGGATCGGAGCAGGAATATTAAAATGATGACATGATATTATTACAGTGATGATGTGATGCTGATTAGACTCCACCTCTGGCAGCTGCTGCAGCTCCCCTCCCTCTTTAAAACCACATGTGGGAACATTTAGACAATGAAAACCTGAAAAAAAAGAAGAGAGAGGGGAGAAAATGAAACTGAGATGTGTGCCTTTTAAAGGGTCAGTTCACACAAAATCATAAAAACATGTGTTTCCACTTAAAGTTTCACAGAAAGTGCCAATGAAAACTGTCAAAGCTAAATGGATTAGCTGCATTTATCGAGGGTTAAATATGAGGCGAGGTCAGGGTTGGATTAAGGTTAAAGGGAGAGTTCAGATATTTTGAAGTGATCCATAGTCAGTGTGTTACCTACAGTAGATGACCAGACTTTTCAGATGAGAAACTGAAGCTGTCATTAAATCGAAAGCAACTGGACTTGTTTAAAAGTCTTTTCTGAAGTCATTCCTTCAGAGAAGCTCTTATTCTTTTCACCTGCTCTCTTCAAAGCCACCAAACTCTGTTGGCAAAAACAGTAATTTTACCTCACAGGTTAAAGGAGCTGCTGGTCTACTGCTGCCTCGATCAGTTAGTTTGCTTGTGTTATTGTGTGACTTCAGTGTTTTAAAGGGTTTTTAATCCTTTTCTCCATTTTTCGCGGGCCAAATGGCTGTAATAAAAAGTAAGAAAAAAACCCATATTTGGCCATTTATCTTTATTCCCCTGATTGACTAGAGTGTCTAATGACGATTATATCCATCCAGTGGAAATGTTTTAGAAAGATATCATCGTCTGAAAGCTGAGAAAAATGTGGTGTGAAGCTGCTCATCAGATACGACTTAAATAAAAAAAAAACCTGATATTATGTTCTAAACTCTCCAACGATTATATTTTTATTTAGTGGCAGAATCACGACAGTAACATTTTTCTCTATTTTAACTGGGAAAAAAGTGTGTGACCATGTGGTTGAGTTGCCTGTTTAGGTTAAACTGAACCTGAACCTTTCCATAATGACAAATCTACAAACACTGAATGTTTTTTTGTGATTATTTATCAATTTCTTTGTGTTTAAAACTGTTAATTTTGTTGTTAGCATGGTTGCGTCCACTGGCAATCCCATAACGCCTGTGTTGAGTCTGCTGACCAATAAAGGGCCGTCTTCCTGACTTTTTGACCAATGAGAGGCTGTGTGGGCCTGTGTTTGGCAACTCTGATCTCAAACTCATTGTGCAATGGAATAACATGAGATTACCCCATTCCCCTTTATATTGATCTATACTTTTATGGCAGCACCCTGAAATAATAAGTAGAACAGCATAAATATAATATGTGTAGATTTTGGACAGTGTTGTAAAGTTCTGTGAATTTCAAGCTTTATTGTTATTTATATTTATTTAGTTTTGTGCAAACTTAAGTTGCACAAATGAAAAAAATCCACAAAAACCTAATACTTGTTAGGTCATAAAATTAGCCCAGCTGGTTGACTTGCGTATATCCCCTGACTGGGCCATCTGAAAAACAAACAAACAAACAAACAACAAAAAGAAACTGAAAATAAATAATTTTTGCAGCTGTATCTGTTGATTGTTGTTGTTTAAAGGGTTAAAGTAGATATGAGAAATGCAAAATTAATGCTATTTCAACATGTATGTGTGTGTTGGGCGATATGTTAAATGCATCAACCAGCAATTGGGAATATATCTTCATCCCCAGCAAGCAAAGCAGCGAATTCAGTATGTTACGTACGCTGCGTACCTTCACTACGTCCAATAAACAAAATAAACTCACAGAGTGTCGTGAAATTAAACATTCTCACACCTATTTTCCTTTTTAAACAGAGAAATACAACCGTTCACCTTCTGGATTCAAGCTTCTCTCTTTCACTGAACTAAGACGAGCTTAATTGGCTCTTTAACTTTTTGTGAAACACGTCATTCAAACTCAACAGAAAAACAAGTAAAAACTCACCAAAACTGTCTTTGTTGGTCTGTCCACTCGTCCAACAATCATCAGCTCTGGCATGGTCGAATGAAATCCTTAATTCACCTTGTGAAAAAAGTGCAAAGAGTCTGGCTCTGTAGGCTGTTTTCCTCTCAAACCTCACCCAGCTCAGGGCACTCATGGTCTGGCTGGGTGTGTATCGTATTGTGTATTGTGTGGAGCAGTGGCTGTCACTCTGCAGACCATTACATTGTCAAAATAAAATCATCGGCCCAAAATCTAACTGGCGATGGATTCAGCCCATCGTCAATAGGTGATACATTCGTTCAAGAGAGAGAGATGTTTGGCTTTTACAACAGTGGTTTCCTGGCTGAAAAGTCTGTCTAAAGCGGTGAAATTTCTCTAAATATAGCATACACTTAAACTCCGCTGGCACTCCTACCGTTTCTACAAACTGAGGTCGTGTTGACCGCCATCTACTGCAGGTTAAACACTGACTGTGGATCAGTACCTCATACAACCTCACTTCAAAAAACAGAACTATTCCTTTAAGGTTAGCATCAGTTTTAACTGATGTTCAGTGTGTCTGGGTGTGTCTTGACTGATGAGATTTCACCTTGAGGATAATTACAACCAGATGTTTCTCAGCAGCTCTTTTCTCTTGTGGTTCTGCTGGAAAAACAGTCATAAAATATCGCTATTAAATCATTATTTAAATCACTATTAAATACTCCTCTTTCTCCGAGCCTCTCTCTCCTTGGCTCTGGTTTTCATCTTTCTCCTCCTTGCGTGTGTTTTTTTTTCTTCTTTTTCTTCTTCTCTATATTTCCTCCTCTGTCTTCCCCTGTTTCTCTTTTTGGCGGACGCAGCACAGCTCCGAGCCAGAGAAATGAACCTGGCTCGAGCCACTTTGGCTCCGGGAGAAAAAGCTGCGAGCAAAAGCAGCCTTATGTGATTATGATGAATGTGTGGCACCGAGATGTGTAATTTACCTGTCGGGGTTATCGCACAGAACGCTTTAATGAGTTTTCCTAAGACCTGAAGAATCTCTGAATGCACAGCAGATACACATGCTCACATTTACGGAAGATTATCTCTGTAGCGTTTTTCGTTTGCCGCTTTATAAGCCTGAAGATCTCTAATAAAGAATGTGTCTGTGTGTAGGAAGTGTTTTACAGCTCTTTAGCTTACAGAGCACTGTGCGCACTAATGTTGGCAGAAAATGAGATTATGTTAGGAATTATTGGGATTGTGCTGCCCAATGAATGCCTGCTTACAAACAATTTATCTTCAAAAAATGCATGTCAAAGGTCCAGTATGCTCCACCAGAGGAGCTTTTTTGACGGTCAAGTAGCGTCTGAAACCTCCTCCACACAAACCTTACCAGTGTCAGACGAGGACCTGCATCACACAAGTCAACATGAGCGCATAGGATGGTGTATAAATAGCATGCCACTTGAGGACATTTTGTGGGTTTATGCATTTTAGGCTTTTTGGGTTTCATTTAACACAGTTTAGTGAGGCGCGTTTTATGAGTTTTGGACATGACGACAATAGACAGGTGATGGAAACTTTGCAGTGTGGTTAAGTTTAAGAAAAGACTGTGGTTTGGGGTTGAAGTAAGTTAGTTATGTAAGCTAACTACTGTTATATAAGTTGGTTAGTTAGCTGACTTTTTGTTTTACACAGGACATGAACAGAAGTCCTGTGTTTATTTGACTCAACCGGGTTACTTTTGACTGTACCTTCAGTTGCATTCATTCACGTCTATGGTGGGGCATTGCAGACAGCCGAGAGGATCGGGTGAAGCTGAGACATAAAGCTGACAGACAGCTGCTCAGAGACGGGGAGCTCTGGATAAGAAGATCGGTGGCGGACTGGAGCTTCTGGAGGAAGAAACACCGGAGCGCTCTGATGCCGACCCCTTTATTGACAGGAGGGGAGTGTATGTGTCAAACTTTTGGGATTAAAAAGCGGATTTATTTTCACTCCTGCTTCTCAACTCAGCAGCAGCGATCCACGAAGAAATCAAGGACCCGCAGACCATCCTGACGAGAGCCCGCGTTTTGTTTTTTAAACTTTTGGGATCAAAAAGTGGATTTATTTTCATGTTTGCTTGTAAACTTGTGTGCAGCATCGACCACGGAGGAGCCGACCGTGCTGTTTACAGTAAAATAATTAATCTCTGTGTCCGTGTTGACTGCTGACCGGAGGAGAAATGTATTTGAAACTTGTGTCATGAGAGTAAAGAGAGGAAGGATGTAAAGCAAAATGTGTGCTGCTCATCTGGTTGGAGGAGCGCAGGACGAAAAAAATGAAACCTAACTTATGTCCTGGAGACGAGACTCAACAATCAACCATTTTTCTAGGCTTTCTACCTGCTGCAGTACATAATATAAGCGTACATATGTAAGTTTAAATGTCATTGTACACAAACAGCAGTCTCCCGAGTGAAAGTCAGGGTTGCCGTCTAACAATAAACGTAAATATAGGTCACAAGATTACAATGTATATTTACAGGCTGGGATACATTGTTTGCTTCCCTTGTGGTTCAGGTTTGCTTCTTTTTCTTTTTATTCCTGACTTTGTGTGAAGGTAAAAGGCTTCACGTGTTGATGGTTGTTTCAGGTGTGTATGTGTGCGACTGTCGAGACCAGCAGGAGTAGAAGCTTTCACACTGAATCAATGCTGCGTTCTATCAATCCTCCAGCCTGAGCTGCAGCAGAAACATTTCTTTCTGTTGGATTACTATAAGGGACATTTGTCCTTTCCATGTGTGACAGCTCCCCTCGCCTGTAATTTGAATCACTTTATTCTCGCCGCTGTTGTGGCTGTGTGGGCAGCGGCAGCGGGGGGGATTTTCTGCTGACGTTTTGTTCCTCCTGCTCCCTTGTTATTGCAGTGTTGGAGATAGGAACATGCGACGCTGCGCCGCCCTCCTCCACCCTGCCTGCTCCATTTTCACCCAGACGGCTGAAACATTGCTCCTGTCGCCTCGGTCCTCTCGCTGTTTATCTTTCCTCCTCTTCCTCACTTTCTCTCTGTCCTGGAGAACAGACATTTTCTCTTTTCTCCACTACCTTTCATTAGCACACTCGAGATGGTGTATTCTTGTCTTTCCCCACAGATCTAAACCCTATTTTTTCTTGTCTTATCTGTTTTTGTCCAGATAGTGAGGCTTTATTTCTCTCTTTTGCTTCCCTTTCTTCTCCTGCATGTGTGGTTATGTTTTGTTCCAGTATTTTGATATATTAGACTACTGTTTTCTCATCTTTTCTTGACCCTACTGTGGTTTTGGATGCTAAATTTCTAATAAATGTTGTCATCAGTTCTTTAATTAGAACAGAAAATGGTGCCGTTGCTCTAAACCAGCCATTTGGGGGCAAGATTGGTGCGCAATAATGATTAATTTTAGGGTACAAATTACTATTTGGAAATATGAAACATTAATCATAGCTAATGTGTGTCTAATTGCCTGTCGGGCTCTGTACGGCTCATTTTGGGACAGAGAATTTTGGAGGTGTGAGCAGAAATTAGCTCCTTCCATCTGAAATACACCACACATTGTACCTCACAGCTACACCTCTTTATCTCCTCTCATGGTTCGTTTTAACACTTAACTCTTTCCCAGCTGCCTTTTTCTTTTTTTAAAAAAAAGCCAGCACCAGTAGTTTTGACAAAATTCTCTGAGTCTTCAGCAGCCACAGAATATTCAGCTCTATGAATGTGTTAGCATGGAATATATGAAAAGAAAGAAGAGTTCTGATAGTTTCAGACGCAAAAATTTTTTTGTTTGGCTTCACTTGTGTGACATCACTGTCGCCAGTGTGGCTAACGTTAGCTGTGTGTGTACCTCACCCCACCGTCCGAAAGGCTCGAGGGCTGGAGCGTCTCTGCCCTCGACTGCGGCGTGACTCCCAGGAGTGTGTGGTGCAGTGTGAGCAGCCTCGTGTCCCGGCTGCTGTGGAGGTCCGGGGACTGCAGCAGTCTCGCTCTGTGCCCGGGTCGTGGTGCTTACTGCCCCCCGAAATCTGCAGCTGAACACATGAGTTTCATTGCTACATAACATCTTCTTTTTCTTCTGCTCCTCAATTCTGGCGGTTCTCTTCTTCTTTGAGTGACAATTTTCATTCTTACTGATTAAAAAAAAGATCAAAATTGTGATGAAATGTTTTTTTCATTTGGAGAACAGGATTTTTAGGCCAGGGCTTCTCTGCAGCACCATAGTAATTCATTATAATACTGTTTTCTCACATATTTTTCCTTATTCAAAAAAATGTGATTTGGGATATTTCACTTGGCCATATTGCGATCTCAATAATATTGTGATTGATTGTGCAGCCCAAGTTAATGGGATAAGTACAGCTGAAATCGGACCGTATTGTTTTCCAGTCTGGTACCAGACCATCTCCTGCCTCCTGCTTCTACTCCCCATCTTCTTTTCTGTTTTCCTCCACACATGTATAGAATTGGTTTTGATGCTCCCATGTTGTAAATTGATGTTTCTGCCCCCTGTGCCTGTGTACAGTAAGTTTTCCAGATGGCGTAGCTTTACATGTGCTGCCTCTATTGCCTGCCAAGAGACCTCAGATTCCTGGTTTCTCATTCATGCAATGATCTAATTTGAAAATCACAATAACAAAAAATAAATGTTTGGGACAGCTCGGCCTGATTGTAAGGTTGTGAGCTTGATTTCCAGATGAACTTTCATTTAAATTCAATCTATGATCTTTTCCTAAACCTAATGGGTTTGTGCCATGACAGTCACTGACTACTGAGCTCTTTACCATCGTAACATCGTGGTTTAGTGATGTGGTGTGTCCCCTCAGAGTTAGGCAGGGGTTTTGTACTGTTTGTGACATGTGGGTGAAAAAAAGGACCTAACATCTCCATGTCCTGTTTATTATTTTGTTCTTAGGCGAATCCAAGACGCTCGTATACGTTTGTGGCAGCAGCATTTCTTTTCTGCAACTCTGTGTTTCTTGTGTTTCTTTAAGTTGTGCCAGTTTTTTGCACCATTGTTTTCTTAGTTTAGCTTCCTCGGTGTAGCTGGCTGGCTAACTTTATTTAAAGCTTCAGAGGCTGAACACAACTACATGTGGTGCAGAGACAGAAACCCTTTCAAACCTGGTGCAGGGTGGTACAGAGTGAGACAGTTTTTTTTTGGTGAAATATTGGATCATTTGAACAGTTATTGAAATGAAACCATGTGAGAAAAATGTCTCTTTGGTGGAACTGATAACTTAAACACATTTGAAACATGACAAAGAGACACAACTACACACTGATTTGATAAAAGAGACACAAAGGTTGAGAATCACTGGTTTAATTGTCAATATTATGTTGTATCTCATAAATTTATTATATGTTTAATATGTCTAATCTTTATTGAGGTTTGTCGTGCTGTTATGCTTTACTGACAGGTGTTTTTATCAGTTATATCAGTGAGGTTTTACTCGTGTTAACTGTCGTGTTGTTCTGTCCTGCAGAGTCTCTGTGTATCCAGAGGTTTGACCCCGGGCTCGGTCTCATCGCACCCATAAACCCCATGATGGCGGGCATCAGCCTGGTCCCTCCGCCGCCCGTCCCCCCCGACATGCCGGTCATCAAGGAGATCATCCACTGCAAAAGCTGCACCCTGTTCCCTCAGAACCCCAGTAAGACCTCACTCACTCTGTGTTACATTCACTCTCAGATACTGACGCAGCAGGCCAAGAAGTGTCATTACAGAAAATCATTCAGGGATTCATCTCTGAATACGTCCTGGTCTTCAAAAACAGGTGTTTTAATGTAGCAGAGACGAACTTTAGTTGGAGTGTCGGAGGGAGCAGGGTGACCAGCCGAATCCAGTCCTGTTTGTTCCAAAAATTAACAGAATCTGAGAGAAAACAGAGTCTGATCTGCTAAAAGATGTTTAAAATAGCTGTAACAAACCTGTCACCTGTGCATGTATCTCATAAATACGGTCAGGACACTGAATCTTATCACCCTCAGAATCTATAAGTGATCTACATAATATTGTAGAGATGACTGTTTGTGCCAGCTATTTTGAAAATTGATTAATTGTTTCAGTCATTTTTTAAGCATTGATGTCAAACATTTGCTGGTTCCAGTTTACTGATAAGAAGAGTTGCTGCTTTTCTTTTTTTTAATCTATGACAGTAAATGTAGAGTCTTTGAGTTTCGGACTGTTGGATCGACAAAAGAAGCAATTTAAAGACGTCGCTTTTGGCACTGATCTTTTTTTTTTTAAATATAATTTTATAGACTAAAGAATCAATCAATTAATTGTGAAAATGTAATGTTGTTCACCCAGGGTCAGGGTCAGTCTGTTTTTAGATGTTAAATTTCTCTGTTTTGATACCGACGTTACTTCTGGAAGTGACGTCGGAGGATCGGCGACCTCGCTCGGCCAGTAGATTCAGTGTAGAGGCGGTCTGAGTCGGAGACAGACTCCATTGGCTGATAGTGAGCAGGCCAGGCAGCTCAGTCAGTCTGCCCTCTGCTGGAAGTTCAGGGAATGTGAATTTGCCCTCTGTCTCTTTACAAAAAGGAACAATTTTGAGACATAATACAACTAACTTTTTTTGGATAATAACAGATGCAAAGGGACTTTATGTGTAATAGTTAAAATGTTTGTTTTTTCCCCCTGCTGGCCAGGACGTGGGAGGAGAATTTTCAAACCCAAAACTATTTATTGTATTTTTTCTCTGGTTTGAAAACATTTCTGTGAGATAATAACAAATAATCAGTGTCAGAGTCAAATTTTATTGTAAATTATTTTATTTAATCCTTCTGACACGACACGTTCACCTACAGCTCCTCTGTCCCAAATTTTGGCCAATTTCATCTGGTCACGAGGAGTAATATGGGAACTGCCCGTTGTTCTGACAGCCCACTATTATAAAGTCCAAAAACTGTCCCATTGGACCAAAAACCCATTTGTCTGATAACCCATTATTCCAAAAACAAATGCCCACTGCTCTGAAACAACCGTCTGTGTTCACTGGGGGCTCTGTTTCATGAAAATGTCGTCATAAAACGACTAACAGATCACTTTGATTCCACATATTTACATGTTTGCTGTAATAGTACCAGTAGTGGTGTAAAGTTAAGCCCTTTATCTTGAAAACAAGATAATACACACTCTGGAGCTGGAGATCAGTGACTGCCTGCCCTCTGACGATGATGATGATGATGATGTTGTTCTCCAGACCTGCCCCCTCCATCCACACGGGAGCGCCCCCCAGGCTGTAAGACGGTATTTGTCGGAGGTTTGCCGGAGAACGCCACCGAGGAGATCATCAGGGAAGTGTTCGACCAGTGCGGGGAGATCACCGCCATCCGCAAGAGCAAGAAGAACTTCTGCCACATCCGATTCAGCGAGGAGTTCATGGTGGACAAGGCCATCTACCTGTCAGGTGAGCGGTCTCACACACACACACACACACTCATACTACAGTGATTTGTTGTGAACTTCAAGAGCCAGAGAGTTACGGATAAAGTCCACCAGTTAATTTTCAAAATAAAAGACCCCGTGCAGACTCAAGATCGTAAAGACAGACAGAAAAGGGAAAAAAAAGTCTGTCTTTGTAGGGATCCTTTCCATAATGTTGTCAGACATTTAGAATAACAATCTGAGCCTGTCGGTGGCAAAAACATACACTTCTAGTGGACAAACTTTAATGGGAACATTTGTCCTCAAGGATTACGTTGCAGCCAATGCAGCACGTTTCATTGCTGCTGGCTGAGGCGATGCACCAGTTCCAAAACTCTACCCACGAGTCATTTAGAGCCCAAAATATGTAAGAAAAAAAGGGCCCATGTTCAAAAATACCAGAATGACCCTTTTCAGGTTAAGTCCCTGTGGTGTAAAAGGCCTGTAACGCTGTAACGTCCTCTCCTCCTCTCAGGGTATCGGATGCGTATCGGCTCCAGCACCGACAAAAAGGACTCGGGGAGGATCCACGTGGACTTCGCTCAGGCCAGAGACGACCTGTACGAGTGGGAGTGCAAACAGCGCCTGCTGGCCAGAGAGGAACGGCACCGGCGCAAGATCCACGAAGACCGACTGCGGCCGCCGTCTCCTCCGCCCATCGTCCACTACTCTGAACACGAGGCGGCGCTGTTAGCGGAGAGACTGAAAGGTGAGAACGAACACACACAGACAGACAAAGAGAGTTGAGAGTTAAAATTAATGCTGAATATTCCCCGAATGAATAAGTGTCTGTTTCTGAGTCGTAAGAAATCTGTAATAATCTTTTAGAAGGAGCGGATGTTAAACGTTCAGATGAGCAATGTGTTAATGTAGTTTGTCAGGCTGTCGCTGAACACTGAAACTGTGTATTTTCAGATCAGTGGGCTTTAGTTTTCAGGATAATGGGCTTAAACTTTACATTGACAGACAACTGACAGTTATAAAGCTGATCAACTTACAGTGGAGGACCCGTCCTCAATTTCTATTATAAATGTACGATGCTGTACTCGTCCTGCGCTCCTGAAGTGTTCCTGCAGCCTCCCCCAGCTTCCCCAAGTCTGAGGAGGAGGTGGCAGCAGGAAACAACCATATATTGTTTATTAAACAGGATTTCAACTTATTTAATATACCATAATATAGCTCCAACTCACTATTTGAACTGCTGTACGCATGTTTGGACATGTAACTGCCTCATATTGCTCCTTTAAATAGTGAATTATGACAAGAGAATGTTAAAAAAAAATACAGTTTTGTTTGCTTCATTCTGACTCGTGGTTATGAAAAATAAAACATCCACAGAGACAAATGGACTGATGTGCTTCAGGAGGTGTCGTCATGGATACAATGTTTAAAAAAAAAACAAAAAACAACAAAAAAGCAAAAGTAAGACAACCACTTTTATCAAGCATATTAGTCTGAAATCATGTACGGCCTCTCAGAGCGGATTTAGAGGTCACTGTGAACAACGCTACAAATTTGATTGTCGACACATCTGTTGCTCAGTGTGTGTGTGTGTGTGTCTGTGTGTGTGTGGGTGTGTGTGTGTGTGTGTGGACTGTATAATCTCCTGTGCAGGGCTGCGGATCACCAGCTGCGATACCTGATAACAATTTCAAATGAATCATTCAGGATTCTGCACAATTATTGATATTCTTCATGGTGAACACAGTGATACAAACAAACAGCTCAGTTTGTCAGCGTGAAGCAGCCGAACACGGCGACGACACAGGACAGCTGCAGTATAATGTGCTAAAGATGTTTGCAGGAGTCTGTATATGTTATCATCGCTCTACGGCAGCTTTCTGTGAGTTTGTTTAACCGCTCTAGTTGTTGCTGTGTCGTTCTTAAGGTAGTTTGGCTCATTTGCTCCGGAC
>JAJHUR010130257.1:7964-32887 GCA_027495735.1 Lutjanus campechanus | reverse complement strand
ATATATATATATATATATATATATATATATATATATATATATATATATATATATAATAGGGACAGGTACACTATATTTTGCATTTACTTGTCTCTTCTATGTTTTTTTTCTTTCTTTTTGTAAAATGAAACTAAGACAAAAATGACTCTGAAAGACTTTTAGTCTATTGTTTTACCATAATGATGCTGTACTGTACCCCTGAGAAAGATCAGTGCATGCAGTTACATGTCTTATAACAACAAGACAAGTTCCACTTTGAACTGACTTACTTCCAGGTCATATCTATTTCACTTTCCTATGTGTTTGCAACACATTTCAGCAGAACAGACTTATTTTAGAAATGAATCATCTGTAGAAGATCTACAAGTATTACAGTCTAAGAACAGGATAGAGGAGCACCCATAAAGCAGTGCCCTAGTCAAGCAATTGACAGTTGCAGGGTGAAGGCAAGCAGCTTCTCTCTGTTGGATCAATAGGGCAGCCACTTTGTGGTCAGAAAGAAGAAAAAGTGGTTGAGACCTGCAGGAATATACCATCCAGGTTATAGAATTCAAATACTTGTACTAGTTTAAGGCAAGGGTAGATATTATGGTAGAAATTATGTATTACCAAATTCAAACCGACACGAAATAAAGGACTCGGAGAACAGATTGAAAAGTACAGCCTACGGGATCGATTTAATCTGAGTTCACAGATACATCAACACGCAGTAAAACATCGGACATCGAAACAACGAAACAGCAATGAACATCAGATCTCAGTATCTTTTATACAGTCGTCGTGGCCTCCCATGTTCGTGTGCTTTGATATGTGTGTCAGTGAGTGTGTATGGGAGTGCGTGGGTGTACATGTATACACGATCTAAGTGTTCCTGGAAATCTGCACGGTACATGACCGGGGTCTGGTTTCCTTATCTGGCGTCGCCTAAACTTCCTCGCCAGGTCAACTTGACCTGGCTCAGTTTTCGCCTATTCTTCCTATTAGTGGTTATGATGCCTGTTCCCACACTACAGTGAAAAACAACACCAAATATGGAATGTCCTACACACAGGGGGCTATCAATATTGCAACTACCATGATATTAACTAAGTTGTTTTTCAGAACATTTACTTGGCCAGCTTTCCGAACTTTGTCTCTCTCAGAGTGCCGTGACCTCTAATTCCTGGCTTATTTGCACCATTTCGCCACAACAATATTTCATGGCAAGGTTTATAGGGACAGAAAACATGCCTAGGTGGAGCTATGACGATGAAACAAACCAAAACAGAACTGAAGAAGCCTCTTGGATGAGAAGCAAAATATCTATAAGAACCTCAGTCCAGTTGCCTATGATAAACCTTAAGGAAAACCGAGTTACATCTTCTCATCAAAGTCTGCTGCAACTATGTCCTCTACTACCTTACCTTGTTCTGCTTATGTGTTGTCTGCCTCTTCTTCTGTTGTCGCAAGGTTTCAGAGCGACAGAGAAACAGTGTGTCCCCATAAGCATAGTAAAAGCTGTCTCCATCGCATGGTGCAAGAGGACAGGAAGAGGTGCCATGCTGCTGCCAGAGCAGTGCTGACTAAGATCACAATATGCATGGGAATAAATGACAAATAACTTTCTGACTAACTCACTAGATTTGCCACTGGTCACTTAGTTAATATAGATTGAATACCCATGACTGTAGATGGGCAGTGGACCAAACCAATGTGAGTCATAATACGGGGGAGCACGCTATCTTTCAAAACTTGAAAACACATTATTTTGCATCTTTAATTTGCATTGCTGCTTTGTCATACTGAAACTAACACTGACTAGACACTGACAGACACCTTGGGACAAATTCCATAATCCCTGGACCCCTGCCCAATTCTACACCCTTGGTTTGAGGGCTTAGTTGCTATTATGTACAGTTATTTTCTTACGCATTCAAGAACTAAGAGCAATAATTGAAAACACTGGCAATTGGTGTCTTTAGTGGTGTGGGATTGAGGGGTTCACACTATTGTCATCACCCTTTTTAGGTGATTTGGGAACATGGATTTAGCAGTCGCTCATCCCATCATCGTCCTGAAACTTCACATACACTGACCTGCTCAAAAATGTGGGTTGTCCGTAGCCATTGCAGTTAAGGCTAGAGATATACTTGCTTTTGTTCACATATGCATCATGGCTGTCTTGCTTATCCTGTGTTGGTTTGCAGTGATGGTTGTGTACATCTTTAGAAATAAATGCTACACATACATGAATGCAAACGTGTGGCTAAACAGCAAGTATATCTCTGGCCTAAAGGTTTAAAACCTTTTGTCCCATGAAGACTGTGCTTGTTTTTTCACATATTCCTTCGGTGTAACCACCAAGCACTAAATTAAATGATTTGCTAGTGTCTGCAGATACCCTGTGCTCTTTACTAGTTCAAAGAAATAAATCAAATGGCTTGTAATCAATGAGATCAAGTAGGCCAGACCCAAGGCCAAAGCTGGCTGCCAGTTGAAGACCCAAGACATAGAGTATACAGCTAACAGTATGAATTTATATGGATCTATAGCTCCCACTATTCCCAGCACAGATGGATAGTTTGAATGGAGAGCTGGTGTTTCTCCCTCAAAGGATGTGAGAATATGGCTCAGGGACAGGAGCCCACAAAAGGGACAAGAAAGAGGGAATAATAAAAATGACTTAAAAGATGGGTTATGGAAAGTATAAATAGCAGGAGTAAGATTACAAGGGTACGACAAAGTGTGTGCCAGACAGTGCACCCACAACACACTGGCTGTCAGCTGGAAATGCTCCCTAACTTGGAAGGACAACAGGGGTCGGGATTTGGCCATCAAGAGTACAAGCTGTCAGTGTCCTCCCTTATCCTGTCCCTTGGTTCCCTTCACTAAATCCCTGAGTTAGACATCAAGGCCATTGTGATCTGATTTCATCCTATTTATCTAGTTCAGCATACCCATTTTTTCAGCCTCTAATGTTGGAAAGTGCTCCTGTTGTAGCCAATTTTCTCAGAAAATCTTCTTAGGATGGCTGCAAAAAGTGAGCATTTGTTTGACACAACATAAGGAAACATAACATTTGTTAATGCTTTGTGGTTTGCATCTATAGCTTGATAGAGTTTGTACTTTTTGTTTGTTTGTGACAGTTAAATCTGTTTTGTGCAAAAACAAAATTCTGGTCTGGTAATTTCACTGAATATGTCACAACTGCCTCATACCAATGCAAATGTGCAACTGAGAGAATAGCCCACCAGATGGGATGGAAGGTGTAAGTACTAAAAAAGGACGAGGGAAAAAAAGCAATCTGAAATATGGACCTTTTTTTCTACGAGCTCCAGATGAGGGCTATTGAAGATTTAAGTATAACCATGTCAGACAGGACACCGGAAAGTCACAGCTGTCCCTAAACTACACAAAAAAGAAAAAAGAGGAAAAGAGATCAGTATCGCTGCTTAGCAACAAGATACAGACAGAGGCATATAAGCCATGTTTGGTAACACTTCATTTGTTGTGCATAAGACTCATTACACTGTCATTACCATGTCATGACACCTGTCATGAACATGACAGAGTCTCTATGAATATTTATAACTGTTGATTATGACAGTTTTAATGCAATTTGACATTAACCAAGACAACGTAACCAGTCAATGTCTTTGTCATGAAAACTTGACATGATCAAACAAGCTTTATGTTTTAACATTATACTCTCATATCTGGTTGGTTTGGACACTGACTGTCATGAGACCATTACAAGAGTGTCATTAAGTGTTTCTTTGACCTGAAGTAAAGTAGTGCATTTTTGACTTGTCATGAAGATGTCATTAAGTTTTATCACAATGTAATGTAATGTAATGTTAATGTAATATTAAAAAGCAAACAGCTTTTTTAAAGTTTGATAATGTAAACTTGTCAAAACAAAGACATCTCAAACAGTGTCAACTTTGTATTAAAATGGTATAATTGGCATTTAATGACAACAGCCCTAAACACTTTTAAGGACTACTTCATGGTCATAACAGGTGTTATGACATAGTTATGACAGTCTTATGCAAACCCCATTCAAATAAGGTGTTACACCATGTTTACATACACACTGAAATTATATTTTGATGGAATGGAAGATGACAATGTACTTGTATGAAGGGACAATATGATGTAAAGTTTGTGAATATTATATACATATTTGATCTGATTTGTTTGATAAAATTTGGTAGAATGCATTTAGTCGAAGTGCCAGTACAAGTGATACTCACATGCAGTACACTATACTACATATCAATGCCATCCATTAGTAGAGGTGGTAATTTAGTTGAAAAAAAGAAAAGAAAAACTCTGCCTGTATCCGTCTGGCAATTTTATGGCTCACAGCAACATCACACCCACATAGCCCTCCCTAAACTCCCATAAACCTCTTACATGCAAGTTATGGATGCTTGTTTCACTTTGATATGCATTCAGTGACTGGGAAAATATAAGGCCTGCCCTAGAAGAAAAATGTGCATCTCAAATCCCTTCGCATACATATTTTTACACCAACAGGTCCATGCAACAGCAACAGCATTTACATACTTGTTTTTGCATTTGGAAAGGAAATAATGGGTTTTAATTGTGATCTATCAGCTTTTGTAAAAGGCACAATAGTGGTTGCAAGGGGGGTGGGTATGAACGAGATAACATTTTAAAAGTTTGTGTGTGTTCAAATACAGATACAATACAAATACAGATCACATTTTCAACACAAGCATGATTTGTAACCAGCTTGTCATTTTCCCCAAACTCTCAACCATGCAACAGAGCCAACACAGTGTCTGTAATGATGCATTTTTATCTATATCCATAAAGTGGTTCCAGCTATATCAGTCACAGACTTTGTATGGCACTCCTGCTCCTCCACTGTTCAGATCCATTTCTCATCTACTTATCAGTAATTCTAGAGCAAAAGTCCTCCACTGGATGAAAGGTATCACCACAGTAATGAGACTTAAGTGTTTTGTCAGTTGTGAGATTATATTTTAATTGTGAAAACGGCACTTTTTGCAGTTGTGATAAAGTAAAACACAGCATTAGATTATCTTTTGCATTTTGTTGTAGTTTAATTCTTGGAACCATGCATAATGACTGGTATTTAGAGAAAATGTCACAGGCAAAGGTTCAGGTGAGAAAAGTTAATTGGTTTTACCAACATGATCAGATTTTCAACTACATCATATCATTTATAATGTGCAAATAATTCCTTGAAAATGTGGAAATAACATTTAACAATTTATACAGTTAATCTTGTGTGCAATTGTGACTGGTGCACAGACTCAGTGAAATATGAAATAATTTGTTAATTGTAAATGAGATAACACTGTACACACTTGCCCATAATTTTAATTTACCATTCTGTGACAAAATGATTATTAAAATCCTCGTCTTTCAGGGTCTATGAAGCTTGGTTGGAGATGTCTACAACCCGACCTTGCCAGTGTGTCTCACAAACACATTGTTACTCTGCAGGCTGACTCCTTTGACATCTGCGTGTCAGTGGTGTGAAAGCAGAGCAGCAGGAATCTTTGTAGGTCATCTGTTAATCCCACTTTAGACTATCTGCAGATCTGCACTGCAAAATGTCTTTCGGAGTACAGTAATGAACTAATCTTTAGAATTATCTTAACTTTAAATGTGGAAGCTTCCTGTATATTTTATGGTCTTGACACACCAATCTGATTTGTCAGAACTGACTCTGAAAAAGACTGACTGATCACATGCTTTGTATTCAAGACATCACGTTGAACATGAACAGACTGCAAAGACTACAACTCAAAAATGTCAACCTCATGGTAGCATTGGATGAAAAGTCGGAGAATCACCAAAGTCATCAGATCCAACAAACAAACAAACAAACAAAAAAAAGCTTAAAGTTTAAATGCAGGCAAAGAAGCATCCAAGGCTGTGGTTTGAGGCGCATATCCAAACACTGAAAAGATGTAAATATATGTGTTTCTCTCAAGACAAAAAATTTACTCCTCCCATAGTGTAACTACATCAGTAAGCAGGCTGTGGAAATGATTATATCAAGACATCCTGGTCTGTCTCCTCCGTCCTTGTGATTACAGCAGCAAAAGTGGGACTGAAATTAGCCATTGTTCTCTGTCTCATTAAAGCAACAAGGACAAACTGCTTCAGCAACTTCTTCATATGTGATCAAACACAAGGTACACAAACTGCTGTTGCATTTATCTGATCCCTGAGTCCCCGAATAGCTGAAATTTGCAACTCCCCTGTCAACTTTTGATGTTGGCAACTAGTACTTGGTGATTCAAACCCTAGACTTTACGGTTACAGGGAATGCATTTAGACTGCTAGGCTATCAGCAGAACACAGTTGTCGCTGACAGTAGTTGACACTAAAGATTAAATCAGATTAAATACAAGTTCACTGAACCCAGTAAGAGTGAATAACTGTAACACTTAACCATGGTGACATGTTTTGCTGTTGATCAGTATGTAATAGTGATTTTGTATAATGGCGAGTTGTTATAGTGGCCTTTTACTGTATGGAGAAGGGAAATAGTTTTGAAGGGAGTCCACCCAAATAGGCTAAGGCCTAAATTAAGCAGGTGCAAATACTTTCCTGACACCTTCTCCAACCCCGCCCACTGCCTTCTGAGCCAAGAAGAAGCTCACAAGCTGGGGCACAGACAGGAATGTCACAACATGCATACTGACCTGCTATTCTAGAGCATACTGTCAAATATTTTGGTGGAATTTGTTTAAAAATGAGATGAAATGGAAAATGTTCTGTATACAGTACAAATTACACCAAAATGGAAAAAATAAGAGGCAGAATAATTATAACTGGAACAAAAAACAATAAGGGTCTGCAGTGAGCAACGCTGCTTGGACTCTTAAGTGAACTGTTCAAATGGGGCCTATGATTCATCATCTGGGAATGGTTCCACCAGCTTTTGTGCTAACCCATCAAGAGGATGTTAAGATATCTCACTGAATATGTGAAAATTGTGTGGTGCTAAAAGAAAATCAATGAAGTCATCGGGATCCCCTGGGCACCAAGAACGCCTGTACAAGATTTCATGGCAGTCCACCCTTTAGTGGATTCTGGTACCTACCGTGAACCTGAATTGAGTATATGCCTAATTAAAGAGACAACTGGCACTTTAAAGTGCCAAGACAAATTATGTTTGCAATGGGACGTCAGCTCTTGTTCGTTTGCTTGGTGGAGGCCAGAAATCAGCAACGGTCCAACAGCACCCTACAGCTGACTGGAAGCTAAGTGCATTCACAAGTGAAAACAAGAGTCATGTGGGAGAGGATGGGTTAATAATGCAAAACTGGGTAACATTTTTCATGAATGAATATCTATAATGCATTATATGTACCTATATAATGCATTAACACATGCATAATGCATTGTATACAATGTATAATGTATTATTCAGAGTTACTATAAAAGTCCATACAGCATTATTACTGCATGTCTTATAAATAGCCATAGGGATCATAATGTTATACAGGTCAAGTAGCAATTGCTCAGAATAACTGCCTGCTTTAACAACCCCATGTCAGCCCATTGTCTGCTTCAAGTAAAATAAAAATCAAGCGAAAATACCAAAGCTCTGACAGAGGCAGCAGAGGAGCTTCTGACACCAGACTCTTCATTTTATCCTTGAGAGAGTGCAGCTCGCAGAGAACAGAACAACGGCCTTGTTATGGAAAAAAGATGTCTAATAAATTCAGATGCAGCCTTCAGAGATGCCACATTTTGGACACATTATGACACTAAATACATTGTGATGAATGTCAGTGACTCATGGAGCTGAGCTTGTTGACCCTTCTCTTCTAATATATTTGATAAAATAATAACAAAAAACTAACAACTAACCAACTAACTAACTAACTGCAATGTCACCACAACTGTCAGATGGAACCAGGAGAGGTTTGTAAAGTTCAGCCAACATTAACATGACCCCTACATATGTTGTCCCTAGCTAAAACAAGATGTAAAATTTAAGCAGTTGTTGATCACTTGCAGCCCTTAGTGTCCAAGCGGTTAAGAAGAGTGAGAAGTCTATCGATGTTATATAAAAGAGCTGTCAAAAAATTGAATTACTGCCTTGATGTTGTATGCCTCTGACAACCAGTCAAGTTACAGTTTACATCAATGCCTGTCCAGACTCATATAATGTATGTAGTGAAGACTTTGTCATCACCTGATCATTTTATCCATTTAGACATTTACATATACATTTGACAGAATTATTACATGAAATCTTGACTTAAGGCCAAAAAATAGATCACTGTGACTTTGGCCTTTGATCTTTGACCACCAAAGTCTAAGATTTTTCAAGGTTTTTCAAGAATTCTGAATCACAGAGCCTTCTGTACTTCAGCAGACAGTTGTGCACAAAAAATAGGCTGATCAGTCCAGTAGCATTTGAGATTAGCTGCAGACAAGCTGTTAGGTCCAGTCACCATGCACACGCACACACACGCACACGGGTGATTACATGATCCCCTCCCAGTGTACGCCTGGCGGGGATAATAATTACTGAATGCATCAGTACACACAGAGGATTTATTAATGGCTCAGCCTAAGAAATAAATCTGGCAGCATTTGTGCCTGTGTTTTGTGTGTTTTAGTGATGCCACATCTAAGGCTTAAATTTTGATTTAGAGCAGATTGATTGGGGATGAGTTTTTATGGACAAAATCAGTGTCTCCATCTTGGTTTCACTGCAGATGACCTCAGAAGGAGCAGAAATTTGGCATCTCTTGATTGGGGTGAGCTTGAGGTTAGGGCATGTCTCCAGGCAATGAATTCAAGTCAATAGAGTGTCCTCAAAAGTGACCTAACTTCTCATTGTATATGTTAATTGGTGTGTTGGTTAAACTAACCCTAACACTAACCCCGAAAAGCAATAATCTGAAATTCTCATTATCTACTTTATAGACAAAGAAATAGGGCAAATAATTCAAGGGCTTTGTCACAGTGGATGATACAGCCACATTTTCCTGTTAGCTGCTTTCTGTCTGCTTATATTTCCATCATTTGATGAAATAATTCCTACATTGATTACTTTTATTGTACTTAAATACTTGCATTGACGCTCAGCAAGGCTGTGAGGCAGATTTTTAAATACAATATGTCTTGTGAGCAAGTTAGGTGTAGAGTTGCATACTAATAAAGATGCATAATGAAGCATGATTTCTTTGATTGTACTATTTTAATATTTTTTGGAGGAGGGTATTAGCATCAGCCCATATTGGAAATTTAATGGAAATCTTTGATCTGGCTCAGTCTTTGCCATTACAGCATTGGTCTCTGATTTTTCTTTGACAAGATTCATTGCCAGCCTCTGAAATTTGTTGTTCATGATTTATGGTGGTTATGCATAAAGATATGGATCATTACTTTACAAAAGTGCCTAAAATGTGTTTGTGTTTCACTTAACTCTCTAAATTGGAAACTTTAAGCCCTGTGTGCAGAAAATAGTACTGTATGTAAAGAGCCCAACATGCGAGGAATGTAATTTTGGGTCAATTTAAGGCTAACTATATAATGTAGTAGTGAAATACAGAAAACAGTAACAGTAACAGAATGTCCTTATGGTAGAGGACCTCTGTGCAGCTGAAGTATCTTCAAATGGGACATATGTGTTCTAAACTCCATACTGTACTACATGCTAATTTTCAGCATGTTTAAAGTCTGTAGTGTGCTCACACCAGAAAAGTGACAAAATTACAGTGATACTCCACTTTGTGAGAATAAGCCACTCAGTATGTACTCACCACTATGCCGATGTGATGATGGATGAAGGTCTTCAGTTCACAAAACCTGGATCCTGGAGTTTTAGGAGAAACAGGGTAGCAGCCTCATCCAGTACAATGGCAGTGGTCGGTAACCACGGATAAAACGTTAAAAAAAGCACACAAAACAAACACAAAATGTCTCCATCCTGCTTGTGTGGTGTGTGGAGGATGTAAACATGGCGTCGATCTCGCGAGACTTCGTACAGTATATAATGGACGTACGTGCGGAAGTCTCGCGAGATCGACGCCATGTTTACATCCTACCGGCTACATGCGACAGTTGACATTTCTGCTAAAAACATGACGTAAATGGCGTCTTTTGCGGTTAATTTTAATGTTGCGGCTCGCGGACACTTGGATTACACCACACAAGCAGGATGGAGACGTTTTGTGTTTGTTTTGTGTGCTTTTTTTTAATGTTTTATACTCGGTTACCATTCACTGCCATTGTACTGGATGAGGCTGCTACCCTGTTTCTCCTAAAACTCCAGGATTGTTTTGTGAACTGAAGACCTTCACCCATCATCACATCGGCATAGTGGTGAGTACATACTGAATGGCTTATTTTAACAAGGTGGAATATCGCTAAGTGTACTCAAATCGTCAATCGGGATACTAAAACATGAGTTTGCTTTTGGTCCACACTATTGTCCCACAATGCAATGCACAAAGATGCTACTCACAGCTACAGAAAAACATGTGGCTGTTGATAGCTGCAGGGAGATCTTGAAAAACAACGCAAAGTATCAAACAACTGGAAAATAATTATTTAAAATGTAAAATGATTAAAGTAATGAAAACACTGGGTTCCTAAAGATGCATTTTCACTGGCGTCTGATGACAGACTTGCTGTTTCATTTCTTGTTACTATAAAACAGTTAATTATTTTGATGTCTTGTCAACTACTGTAACTGTGAAAATGATAAAATATAGTACATGTTACACATATTACAGTAGTCTATGTAGTATGGAATTGACAAACAGCTACTGAATCCCCTACAAACTCCAGAGATTATGCTTTTTATCTGACCCTGAGAATTATTTTAAAGCAAATGCAAATGTTGCTAGATGCATTTGTGCATTTATGCCTTAGGAAAATGATTAGTTCCTTACGCCTGAGGGAGATTTTGGAATGCATTTAAAAATACAACTGCAATTTTTTCCATGTACCACATAAGCATAAGGGCCTCTTTTTTCAGGTTTGCATTAGTGGTGTAGGCAGAAATCACAGTGTGGGTGGGCACATCAGGATCAGCCTATGGATAGAGGTACAAAAGCACCAACATCCTCAATAACATTAAAACAAATTCTGAATGAACATCAACATGACGCCCAATTGTACAGCCAACAAAAACATTACCCAATAAACAACTATAGTACAATTTTAAATGAGCTTACTTTTGATCATTACAGCAGGGGTTGGTGTTGAAGACTGAAAATATTTTGTTATGGTCCAACGATTCAGTTTGTTTCAAAGAAGAGCAGGGACAAAGAGTTCAGTCTGTGTGTCATCACTGGTGCCCTGATGCCAGTTTACGTAGTTTAAAAGAGTCTGTCAATAGTACAGCTTATTATGGGGGATGAGGGCCCTTCGGAGACAATTAATTTGAGAAAATACAGTATGTCACTTGAGAATGTGTGTTGAGCACCTCAACAAGTGATGGAAATGAACGGTCCAGCTGATGTACAAACACTGAATTTCCCACAGCAATAAAAAAGTGTGTGTTTCCAGGCTGTCATTGCAATGTTTGATGCAATGCTTGACCGAGGCAGGCAGCAGCAGCAGCTCTCATAAAGTCGTACATGTATGCTGTAAAACGAGTGTCACTTGGTGTCTGGGTTGAGACTGATGACTGGACTCGCACCGATTTCTCTTCCTCCTGCTCCTCAAGACGTCTTCTTGTGACAAACCTGAGCAAATTGCTTTGTTTTGCCATGAATTTACATTAAAAGCAGCTAGCTTGCCGAAAGTCAGCCTCTATTCCTTCTTGCAATGTGCAGGCTGTACACTGAGTTAAGGAGGACAAGCTGCTTGCAATGTGGCATATTTGCAACTTTCACTGCCAAAAGTCTGACGTATCATAACCAGATGGTTAAAAAGAAGCAAGAAAAAAAAAGTTTTATTTTTGTAAGTCATGTAGTCACATAATTGAAAGAGTGTTAATTGACTGTTATTTACTGGATGATGCTACAAAAAAGGAAGCCTTTTGAGTGGGCCTGAGTGACATGTGGGTGGGCCCAAGCCCACCAAGGCCCACACACAGCTATGTGCCTGGTTCACATATAAATATGTGCACACACACTTTCTTGGTTGAAATTCTGTTTTCATAATCAGGAGTTGCTAAGCAAAATATATGTAACAGTCTGCTCTCTCATGGTGTGGGTGGTCGTTTTTATATCTTAAGGTTACAGACAGAATGATGCAGGTTTACTTTCCTAAATTAACCTCCTGTCGAGCTGTCGAGTAATGTGATGCCTTTGGTTTGGCTGAGGAATATACATTCAGCCTACTTGTCACCCCGCTGTGTTCCATTTCTTACTCAAGAGCAGCAATTTGAGGGTAAAATGTTCCAAATCCTGGTGCCAACTCAGCTCTCGGGGGAGATGCACAAATATGGGGGTAAGCTCATGTCTTTGATGTCATTACATACTTAGTCAACTAAGTCAAACTCAATTATTTCTCTGATCAGGTTGTGTGTCAAAATGATGTTAGAACACCTCTTTTACTGTAGTATCTCAAGAGCTCAGACTCGCCCTGCTCTGCTCACATCCCTCACATCATTAAGCCCTTAAAGCAACGTAGCAAACTGCAAATTGATTGAGACGGCATCTCCAGCCTACACCAAATGCCACTGAAGACTGACAGGAACTCTGCCACGGTGCATTTCTACAGGTAAGGAGGAAGCCCCTGCCCCATCTCTCCCATTGCTCTTTTACTTTAAAGGAGAAACACTCTAGTGTTCAAAAATGAGCACCGCAGTACAAAGAGGATTTCAACCTCTTTCATATACCATCTATGGCTGTAATTCACAAATTGTACTGTTGTACTTAATATTGTATTATGTGATCAATGGTTGAAACAAGTTTTCTCTCCCACTTCCTTCCCCGAAGCTCAGGCAGTTTGCCTGCAGGCTGCACCAACACTAAACAGACATCATGGATAATTGGATTGACGATGTTAGACAGTGGCCCTCAGTAAGCGATGAAGGTAGATTCTCAAATTTTACGTAGTAGTTTGACGCTGGTTGTGATGACAGCCAGAAATAAATAATGGAGAAGAGAAAGAACAGACCACTTCTGCCAGATTTAGGTAGAAATCCTGAAAACGGTTTATTTCTGAGTCTCATCTGAGTTAGGTTTGGTTTTCTGTGTCCTCAGCTCCTCCCACTAGATGAGCAGCACGCGCTTCAAGTAATCGTTAACGAAGCTCGTGAGCGAGCACAGACCGACAGACGTCAACAATGTGTAATAAAACAGACACCTGATAGTAAAAAACACCGACAGAGGAGAGAAACTACATTTAAAAACATGACGAAGTTATAAAAGCACAGAGAGCTGAACATAATGAGACTTTTAAAAACGTCTCTCTATGCTCTCCTGAACACGAGTTCAATACCCGCTGGAGGGGGAGAGGAGGCTCCAGGCCGCGGTCAGCGCCGCATACGCCGCTGCAGTCCGCTTGGAGAGGAGTCGGGCTCGCGGTTCATGTCGGCGCGGCTCTCCGCGACTGGCGCGGCCTAAAACGTCAGTACAGAAGCACAGTGTCATTTACTCACCATGTAAACGGCGCGGTGGATTCCTCCATGGTGCTGCTGCACACAGGTTTACAAGCAAACATGAAGATAAATCCACTTAATCCCAAAAGTTTAAGAAACAGACTCTGAGCTCTCATTTGGCTGGTCAGAACATCCGCAATTGTTTCGTGAACTGCTGCTCCAGAGGGGCTGAGAGGCCGGAGTAAAAATAAATCCACTTTTTCATCTCAAAAGTTTCAAAAACAATTGCTGAGCTCTCGTCTGGCCGGTCCGCGGCTCCATGATTTCTTCATCGTTGCTGCATAAGGTTGAAGCAGGAGTGAAGTAATAATCAATTAATCCCAAAAGTTTGAAATATACACTCTGAGCTCCTCTCCTGACAGTAAAATAGCATCACAGCAACTCCCGTGGTTGTTTCCTCCAGAAGCTCACTGGCTCACCGGCTCACAGCAGGTGCATATCGGCTGTCTGTCGGCTCCGCCCGGTCCTCTCGGCACTCGGCAAAGCTCCGCGATACAAGTGAATAAATACAACTGAAGGTGAACTCAAAAGTAGCTGAGTGAGCTGACAAACTCCTGGGTTGAGCATGTTGCTAATTAGGCTATTTTCTCTTTATTATAATGCCGTTTTAAAGCAACTTTTCCTGCAGTAGTTTCTGTCATTAACTCGCGAAGTAACGTGAACGCGCAGCTGGGCTGGTAGGAGGAGTCCCCCAGGTCCTAAAAGACCTGTGATTGGTTCAGTCTAACGGTGCGCTACAGATTCTCCAAATGCTGAGGCACAGAGGAGGTGCAGCAGTGTGGATTTCTCTCAGAACACCTGATTTACAATATGCTTACAGGTTTTTATGAAATTATTTCTCAATTATACCAAAACAATGTTGCCTACTGGAGCTTTAAGTACTGTGTAATATATATTAAAAAATATATATGAATTCACATTTTCCATCACATATTCAAGATTTTTAGGATAAAAGCTTCTTTCTGTTAATATTTTTGATCAACTTTTGGCAAACATTGTGGTCCTCTGTAGTATGTGGTCTCAGACAGGGGCACTTTTCATGAATTAAAGGCCTGTGTATTTTCTGTTTTATTTTTAAAGTTTGATACAACTGTTGGACTAGCTGAACTGCACAAGTTCTTTCTGACTTCTTAGACATTATGGTCAAAAGTAATGTTACGTAAAAAAAAGTTAAGGTAAATGTAGAACATTCTCTTATGAAAACTCTTACAGAACTCTTATGACAGCTCACTCTTTCATGTTCATACTGTAGGGAGATGCAACCGCAGCAATGGCGGCTTGTTAACATCCAGTGCTTCTCCGGATTCGGATTTATATTACATATTTCTCCTTCAGACATGTCCCTCTTTCATTGTACCAAAAAATGTTGAGCCTCAGTCTCATCCAGCGAGAAAAGCAGACATGACATTTTAGGATCTGACCCAGTTGACTTTTTACGGTTAAAAAAAAAAAAATCTTAGTTATGCTTTCTGGGGTATTCATTCCTGTGACACCAAGACAGACATAGGACGGTGTGCCCAAGTTACCCATCTGTCTAAAAGGAAGCTTTCTGAGGCAGGTTTTTCCCCTTTTAACCTTCCAGTGCAGCTCCCAGCTTACAAAAGAAAATTCATATCCTCCAGGACATACCAGACATACATGTGACGAAGCCTTAAAATTCACACACTGTACATACTCAAACATCACAAAGACATACTCTTTCACACAGACACAACCCTGTGAGCGCACACGCATAAGCAGGCATGTTTATGTGTATACACAAACTGTATATTCACACATCCCTTTAGGGTATGTTGGACTGCTCAGCTAACCCATAAAAGCCCAGCTTATCGCCTCTATGAGCCTCCTGGTTGTGCAGTTCCCCCAATCCATCCCAAGGCTCCTCTGATAATCAGCCGTCTCTGTTTGGCCCGAAGTCCGGGTGAATATCCCTAGGTCTAGAGATATGACATCCAAGCTCAGGCTTCAAGGTCTCAGCGTGCAAATACAGAGTGAAAAGATGTGCAGATCTATGCCGCATGTGTGAAAACACATCCAGAAGTGCACTTGTTTACTGTGAACATAATGAGTGGCATTGGACCTTATAAAAGACTAAGATGCCCCAGCTTAGAGATCAGAGACATGCGGGGTATCATTTGTCTTAGTCTAACATCACATGCTGGCTTACTGCTATGGCTTAGCCACCCCCCCTTGTGAAGAACCAAAAGAGAGAAGTATGGAGAGCATGTTGAAGTAAGGAAAATGTGGGGGGTAAAGAGAAAGAAAATGAAAAGATAAGCCACATCAAGTGCAGGCTTATCCAACACCCTGCTATAATTGAGACAGCTAATGCATTACAAAGACAGTGTAATCCTAGGTGTCAGAAAGCAATTACATGTAGCTAATTACTAAATAATTAATGCAGACAGTTTAACCGGACAGACTGCAAACTTGCCTTGAACTGGGTTTTATATTTGTCTCCTTTTAGGGTTAAGCTGGATGCCTCCGGGCCTCGTGACACTGGAGATAGCCCTTAATTACACTGTATTTTCCTAATAGCTGTCAAAATGTACACTCATGTGAAAGACCTTTACATTAGCCAGCTTTACAAGAAACTGTAGTCTTTGGTGGGCCACAGTGAGGAAGAACAAATCATCCCAAAGAAAAGCAAGCGTAAGCAAACTAAAATATTATTTATCACTAATAATGAACCTGATACTATTAGAAATAATTAATTAAAGTTCAGAGGTACCATCTAAATCAATTCATGGACTTCTGCAAAGTCAATGGATTATTCTATCAAAGAAATAACAGCTATAGCATTGTTATTGAAAGACCCATAACTGAGTTTAACCTTTGTGTTTTGATAACATTACTTCTTTTCCTCATTGTTTGGGATACACCACTGTTGTAGGTCTAAAAATAATACTAAAAATAGTTTCAAAATCTGTCAATTTTATCTCTTTCAAAGATTTTCTTTTCATCTGACCTTAAAACACCCCAACATATAGTTAGAATTGGTACCCCTTATCTTTGCTTCAAACTGGGATTGCACATTTGGTGAAGGTGATGAAACACAGACATTATCGTTAAGCATGAATACTACATCAAATAAGGAAATATTTCAGATTTTGATAGTTTCTGCATGGCAAAATATATTCTCAGGGTTTGCCAAGAAATCATTCATAGACAAAGAATCGTACAGCATGTTGTCCAGTGTTATTTACAGTATGTTTACACCATCATAGGGACCCCCCTGGTCAAAACAAATTATTAACCAACTCCACTAACAGAAATCCAAATAAATTATTACAATTGTCAGGCGAGTCACAAGGAAAACAGAGCATTAGACCCAAATGCAGAGAGGAGGCAGACTGGTGCAGTTAAAAGTGATTCAGTGAAACCTCAAACACAAAGTCAAAAAAACCAAAGGTTTATGCGAACAAATCCATAAATCCAAACTCTGCAATTCAGAGAAAGTTCAAAACCCACAAGCAAACATGGGGGAAAATGCTTGGTGTAAATCAGAGGTAATGCATCACTTTCTTTTGCAGATTTCTGAAACATATCATCCGTTCAAAATAATGTTTATATGCAATTCTCATTAAATTAGGAGAAGGCATGAAGTTTCAAGCAAATGTTGAAAAAAAACTGAAGCTGCCACATACCATTAATGGGTGAATAAAAGTGCTCTGTGTAAAGACAATCTTGATTGCTGTGATTAAAAATTGAAATCATAATCATGGGTATTATGGACTGAGACTTTGCTTTACATACATTCAGCTTCAAAAGAGCCATCACCTGCGTTTCCTGGTGTTATTGTGCTATGATATATATATATATATATTTTTTTTGTAAATTGTGATTTTGCTTGCTTTCTCTTAGGAAAGCTTCCTGGACTCTCTACTAAACTACCAACATGTCAGTACATTATGGTGGGATGACGCTGCTTTTAAGGGGGTGAAAGGAACCGGTGTGATTGGCTGTGATTGTCACAACCCCTAACACACCCACACATAATGTATGATAATGGATTCTCTCTCATCCCACCCCACTGCCACAGCACAGTTGGCTGGGCTTTCCGCAGTGCACCTTGATTCATTAAAATAGAGGCCTCAAAGTCAAGAGAAGAGGACGCAAATCATATAAAATATAGAGGAGAACAAGCTGTAACAGTTAAAAGAAAAGAAAGAAAAAATGTTTGAACATGACAAGGATGTTGGGACAGGTTGGCCTTGACCTTAGGATTAATTTCATACCATATTAACAGAAATCAACCGTGGTCACTGTTAAAAGTCCAACCCATGCATAATAATAGCTCTCCAGCTTAACTCAACCTATGCAGAATGTCAGAATCAAGGCACTGTGACACAGTATGTGTAATTTGTACGGTCCTGCAAGCCTTTGTGGTAACCCTTCCTTCCCTAGGAGATTCCGCAGGTAGAACATATCCCTTAGAAATATAGTCCTTACTGTTCTTTATGTTAATACCATGATCCCTTTACCACACAGTTCAAGGAAAATACTATATTTGATCACCTAATGTGTTTTTTTTTTCCCCCTGCACATAATTGTATTTTTCTCTCACTTTTAATTCTCTACTCCCCTGGAAGTTTCGCCATCTAGGTCAAGGGTATTGGAGGGAGGCAAATTGCTGTGACTGCTCCATGCAGCTTGCTGCACAGTAAAGATACTTCCAAAGACACAATGACTTTCTCTTACATTTCTGTTTCCATATTATCAATCTGAGGTAAACTGGAGAAGTAAGATGAATACTTTATCTAATACAAATACACATAACAATGCCTCCAGGGATCAAAACTCCATTATACAATAAAAAAAGCCCATTGAAATACAGAACTGTGAAGATGAGAAAATATATGACAAAAGATTGTAAACAGCCAGCCTCCAGAGTCACTCATGCAGGCCCTATACTGTTGCTCTGGCCATATAAATGTGGCACTAACGGCCTCTGATCAGGCTCTAATGGTATTCATAGTTGCCATGGGTCCTTTCACTGAGATATTATTAAGATCATTTTTATTCATGATATCCCCCAAATTGTCCTTGGAAGAAACAGCAGATTATGGGAGGCTGCTGACCCGTGGGTTGTGAATAAACATGAAAAACAATCAGTGTCCCATTTAAAGGCAGAATGGTGTTCAGTCCTGAGCCTCTGGGGTAAGATTGGAGGAGGGGGGCATCAAAAGAATAATGAAATCATTAGAAATGAATTGAAGTGAGAATGAAAGATGCTGTCCTCTAACGTTTCATCCAGTTCTAATCCTCTATATTATGTACATTGAAAATTAGAAAGGGTCGTCTAATTGTACAATGGAAAATGTAGTAATACACTGCTTTTTAAAATTCTCATAGATATCCAGTGATCGTAATTATGATAAGCACAACTTCCTTGTTAGTGTTTTCTCAGTAACCAGCTGCTACGATTTCAGCACTTAAGCTGTGACCCACTTCTTTCATTCAGTTTGAAGCAATTTAGGAAAAAAAAAAAGAGCACAAGACTGTTTTGTCAGATTGCCTCTTGTGCATTTCACCTTGCTCATAGTTAGTGCACATTTTTTACGTATTTCAATATTTTAAAAACACACAGATAAAAAGAACATGCTCTACCATTGGGACATTGCACTAAAAAGGGATCAGGTGTGTTTTTAAAATCCCCCAGCTTTCAGCAATATACCACTTCTGTGAAAGACTAAGGAGAAATATATAGCAATGTGAAGCAATTTGAACTACCAATTCTTATATGATGAGATATGTTGAGATATGTAAAATAATGTAGTTGTTATGAAGTACAATCATATGTGATCATACTTATGGACATATGGAAACCACGTGTTATTTTAAATGATGGGCCACCATTCAAAATCCGTTGAAGTCAGTCATGTCTCCCTGGTAACCCCAGACCTGCAAAAGATCTCGAAAGTAATCATTTTAACCAAAACCATGATCTTTCTTTAAAGGCCTTTTTGTCCTAAAACCTAAGCAGATCTTAAACTTAGAGCTGTCACATTATAAAACCTAATTATTTTTTGTAAGACGTGCACAATAAAAAAAAAAAAAAAAAAAAAAAAAACAATACTAAAAATCTTGCAAACGTTTCATCTATACACGACTATGACGTCAAGCTAAAAGACATGAGACACCAGCTTGTGTCACATTAATTATAGCTGAACAGATGTCATGCCACATGTTTATTGCTCCATCAGGATTTTTTTTACATTATTAAAATAAAGTTAATATCCCAAGTAAATGTGGAATATGGTGTTTTTTTAAATACTTTTAAAAGGAAATGTGTAAGCAGTCCAGTATATAAAGTGAATTATGAGGCACCAAAAAAATCCCCATTGCCACTCTATGTACTGCACGAGAGCCCATCCAGCACTATTGACACACAAGAATAATGATATTGGAAGATTCTGCGAGTCCCTGAAATATGTTCACTGTCACTCTTTTCTAATGTTCAAATTCTTGGGAAAGAGAAACAGTGTATTAGGGTGGCAACAGAAATTGTAAAAGCACATTGTTTGGCTTTGTTTTGTTTGCAATTTGGGCAAATTAATCATTTTATTGTAAGATGAGAACTTCACAGTGAGGTATGCAGTCTCTGATGATATATCTCAAAAATGTTTCGAAACTGCCACACTTTTTTTTTTTTTACAGCGTTTTCTTCCCACAAGAGAGAAACCGTCTTTTTTTTTGTGGATGACCTGACCTTTCCTCTGGTGCCGGCATCAGGCCAGACTTTTGCTGCCAGCTTTGTTGCTGCCTCTTCAAATCTCTGAAAGGGTTTTCCATTCTGTCAAATAAGTGATTTTAAAGTACTGCCACTGTAAGGCCAAAACGTTTCTGATCTTCTTCTACAACATCAACCCAACGGATCATGGAGGTCATCCGGTACTGGTCCGCTTTTATTTCCCAGAATAAACTTCAAACCTGGTTGAGCTGCTTTTAGCTGCTGTACTGCACATATCTGAAACAAATTCCAAAAGATTTCAGATTTGCTTTGACAAATATTTATGTTAAATCCAGGCTACAAATCTTCATCAGCACTTTTAATAGAGTGCCTATTTGCACCTCAGTGAGAATTGTCTAGCTGTAAGTAGCAACACATTCACTTGTAAAAAGAGGCTGCAGTGGGTGAAAAGGCTAACTCTACTCCTTGGAGAGTAAGATTTTAGTCCAGTGTGAAATTAGAAGTCATTGTTTGCTACAGTTTTAAACATATTTATTGTTAATTTTCTAATTGACTTACAGCTTTTTTAAATTATTATTTTCAGTTCTCAGTTGCAGTTTGGTTGCAAATTTGGTTAGGCTTTAGCAACATTAATTCTTGGTTAGGTTTAGGAAAAGATCATGGTTTGTCTCTGCCAAACAGGTGTAAATAAAGCCACGGAAATCATTGTATGTGAACCCTGCTGCCCATGTTTCTAGGCCATATTTTTGCTTTAAAATAAGTGAGAAGCACAGACTTGTGTGCCTGATAGAATCAAGAAGAGAGTGGATTTGGCTGTATTGTCAACTAGAGTTTGAATCTGTCCTCCGCATCATCTGATCGAAAGAGAAAGGGATAAACAAGTGGAACGGCTGCCTGTAGGCACAAACCGTTCAGGAATATCCATAGAGAGACAAAGGCAGAACTAGCGGGAAGGTGGGGGGAGGGGGGGTGAGTGACAATTCAGAGAAAGAGCAAACAGAGCAAAGGGATGCAGGCAGGTGACTCTCACTCTTTGAAAGTCTGTCTCCTGCAAACAAATTGAGCTGTAGCCATGCACCTAGGCACAGTAACAAGAGGCTTTTTGTCTTTTAGATCTTGACAGTCGAGTTGAGAGCTAGGCTCAGGGCACGGAGTTGGCAGTTACCGTGTCGAGCTGTTATATATTTCCCATCAGCGCTCTCCAATAACATGGGAAAGACAGCAAAGGGCCCGATGTCAGAAGATATAGGCAAACACTGGCTGCTGAAACGACCAACAATCAGTGATAAAGGCACTCTGCCCGCATGTGCACCAGCCATTCAGGCTCACTCAGGCAATTAACCGTTTATCCCCCCACATGGTTAAAGGCAGGGGGTTAACTGCAGCTTAGATTGTGCTTGACATCTTAGACAGTTAACCTAACTGTGTATGTCTCAATGGATTGAACACACCTTCCCTATAGTGTGTTCACTAAGGCACGCATACATCATGATGCCTGTCATAAGAGGTTAAGAAATCATGCTAAGCTGAAACACCAGCTTCTCATTTTCCTTTGAAATTTCCATTCCAGGCTGAAACAACTGTTTTTGTTTGCCCGTTTCACGTTTATAAGGAGTTGAAATTAATGCCAGATGTTTGCCGAATGAGTAAGTTTCTGTTAATGAGTTGTAAGAAATCAATAATAAGCTTTTAGAAGGAGGAGATGGGAGTGATGGGCGGGAGGCAACAACTCGTTTCAATCATAGATTGTATATTAAATAGATTCCACGTATTTAATATACTGTGTATGGCTGCAATTCACTATTTGGACTGGAGTACTCATTTCTGAACTCTCAGGCCTGACATGTTTCTCTTTTGAGCATAATAGAATGTAAGAGAAAAGGAGAAGATTGTGTGCATAACATGATGCAAATAAATCTATTAGTCTTTTACTTCTACAGAGGCATTCTAGTTATATAAGCTACATAGGTAGTTTTGCATGAGTAGACAGGTTGCGGAGGTGCAGGTAGTTATTCAGACATTTAAGTCTCATGGAACCGTGTGCAATCATTGATAAAATTGTTTTGCATAAACACAATTGCAATATTCATTTTAACAAGCACCTGCTACCTGCTCTGCATTTTCAAAAATCCCTCTTGGGAAACAGCTATTTAAACAGCTATTATTTTGCATGTGTGTCGGTAAATGGTTTTTGTGTGTGTTTTGTGTGTGTGTGTGTGGCAGTGCTGGCGGTGGATGTACGACAATGTATTTTCTTTCTCTATACGTATTGTCTGCATTTGCATCTGTAACTCTGAATCTGCATGCGATCCTGAGGTTTTGCAAATGCCGGCCCAATATGCCTTTTTATTTCCGTCCCTGCTGGTAATATGAGAATAACGACAGCTTGGGGGCCTGATGAAACTGACCTTGGTGTTAATGAGCTTCTCACAGACAGACAGCGGTCTTCAATGCACCTTAATTGACACGGCACCCCTGCATGCGCAATACCACTTACCTGTGTCAATCTTAAGAAGACTTCTCAGCCCATATCTGCCATAGCCATTTGTTCCAGCCACCCTCTCAAGGGATGCAACAGCATTCTCATCATCCTCTCTTAAGTGCTTTTCCATTTATTCCATCATTGGATGCAGCCCTATTTTTAATTTCCATTTTTTCACAGTTGTGTGCCCGGGCTAAATTAATGCACTTTGTGGATTGTGTTCAACAATGAGCACAACAATTGCAAGTAATCATTTGGAGCTGGTGAATTGGATAAAACTTTTGTATGTGTGATAAGTTGTTTTCAAATGAATAAAACAACACAATTCTCATGGAAAAAGCCCATTTTGGTGTTCAGCCAAGTATACTTTTAGGTAAACTTTGTCTGACCCTGAGGCTTGTCAATTCCATTATTCTCCATATTTGTAATATATTGCCTTTATACAAATTCTCCTGTGGACGTACACCACATATTAACTAGTTTTCCGAATGCAGTCATAAATTCTCCCTTTGCAAGCCGCCTATAAACATCACAGACGAGCCCACAAGAGAATACGTGTACATGTGGGATCTGCTTGTGTGTGCAATCACACGTGTGCATGTAATACATGAGGAGGTCTTGTGAAGCCAGTGAGGATAATTCACATTTTATGGACAGAACAAGTCAAGTGTGTAAAGTTCAACAGAAACATCAAAGAAAATGAACAGAGGCAATGACATTTTAATCGAAACGCCCACCCATGTAAAAATAGCATTGTTGACAGAGGCATTTCATTTATCCATAACATATTTTTGTAACCCCAACTACTCATTGCACCGGGAAAGACAAATGGACTCTTTGTTTGCACATGAAGGTCAAATATAAGAAGGAACAGGGGAACAAATGGAATGGTGTACATGAGACAAAAACAACACAAATTAGCCAGTTTTGATCTGTATAAAGTGAAGTATATAAGGGTAATGTATATGATAAAATATTTTGTCGCACTTCATTTCACAGAGCACTGTAACAAGCTGTATTTTGTATCAAATTAGATGAAAACTAGAAATAATATGTTCTTTACTAAACAGTGTTAAACCCTTTATTAGACCTTTAGTAGATTTTATAGAGGGTAATTACACATGACAGCAGAACTGTACTGTAAACTAAAGTGAAATTACATATAAGCTGCATGCTTTCCCATTTACAGTAATAACAATATGGGAATTAGATCTACCAAGTAAAGGCCAAAGTTATAGAGGTAAAGGAATGTTTTATCTGTAGGTGATAAATTATATGATTTCATTTTAGTTTACAGTACAGCTCTGTTGTAATGTGTCCCTAATTGTCCTCTAATAAAATAAAAATCTAATAAATGGTCTAAGATTGTCTAATAAAGAACATTTTCTAGTTTCTGTTGAATTTGATGAAGTATAGCCTTTTATATGTACCGTTAGGTGTATGATGTCCATAGTTGTGTTGTTTTTTTTACTGACTAATAAAAACTGATTATTTCTAGTTTTTGTCAAATTTAATACTTTTACTTGCAGCCACATGAAGATCCATTGCACCATGGTAGTTTATATCTTAGTAATTATCCAGTGTTCTCAACAAGCCAAACAACAGAGGACATCCTCAAGAGCAATTCTGATACACACCCAAAACTGTAATAACTAAATGCAAATTCTCTTCAAATGTCAAGATTACAATGACAAGGTGGACTGTAATATCTCTCAATGGTGTGTTTTATTAATTTTATTCAAATATAACTGGACCTTCATTTCACATCAGAGACGTTCTAACACAGCAGCGTGTAATAATTATTTCATATCTCTGAAAATATCACTTTCATATGGGGGAAAGAGTAAGGTGCCTCTGGCTGTGAGGCGTGTTGGTCATGGGTTTTTGGACCATTCTTTGAACATCAATCACTGCCTGACACTGGGGGGAGCGTTGCTGCTCTCCACATCAGTCACTGACTCCCTCCTGCCCTTAACACTTCAGCACAGGACATGTTCATGCACTATCAAAGTCAGAGAGCTCCAGTCTGATGACAGTAATGGCAGAAGATGGGAGTGTAAATGGGAAGAGAGAAAAAGAGATTCTGTTCCTGTTCAGAATTTTAATGTACATCATATTTTAAAAAGTATATATTTGACAAGTATAATTACATGTTTTTAACTATATAAACATAAACA
>JAJHUR010130256.1:0-13005 GCA_027495735.1 Lutjanus campechanus | reverse complement strand
GGGGATTCTTGTGGAATTTCTCAAAGATTCATGAAGAGGAGCTCAGTCTATAATTTAGGGGTTTGGGGTTTTGTATGTGAACCGCCAGCTGTAAAACAAGAGGAGACTCATTTTTCAACAATTGCTGACTTAAACTCCAGATTAATAAGAGCAGTGCAAGCACCCTGAAAGTGTAACTGTTAAAAAAAATCTGAATGATCATACCTGAGATTAAAATGGCTAACATGTCATCATACCTAAACCGGGGAGTCCGAAAACGACAGCTTGAGAGTACTGCCAAAAGATGTACCAGACTGTAAGTGTCCTGCATACAGGGGCGTAGAATTGGGTAGGGACGCTAGGGACACGTCCCTACCAATATCCAGCCACTAATGTGTGTCACTATCAATACAACCGCTGTCCGTAGTGTTTAGTCAATGATTATGGCACACAAAGGGTTAACAGTCAGTCTCTGCTAGAAGTCCCGCCTCTAACCTAAATATCGCTCTCCGAAATCTGCCAGTCGCTAACGTACATGTGATTGGCCGTCCCCGCTGTCACTCCATCTGCTTGTAAAAGCTACTTGCAATCTGTTAGTTGGACAGGATAGGAGGCAGTGCATTTATCTGCAACCGCGAGTGTAAGTAGGGAGGGCAACCGAAATTGAATTTTTTTTCTGACTATGACTATATACAAAAAAACCCATCAACTTTCAGGAGTGCTGCCTTGGAGCACTTTTGTGTCCCCACCAATATCAAAATCAAACCTACTCCCTTGCCTGCGTAAGAGATTTTAAAGATCATGTAAAGGGAAAAGGGAAGTTTTTCTTCTAAACACTCTACATGTTAGAAAATAGTTGGTGAAAACATGATAGACAGATGGTTCTTTTCCAAACAGTTTCTAAGGACTTCCCAGATGGTTCTGTGTAACAAACCATCTGGTGTGTCAGGTTATGTTTTTACAGAAAACATGTACATATGTTGAAGCAATAAGCCGTTTCGTGGGAACTTTAAAACTTTAATCAAGTCGATGTTGACTTTTGGTTTGACACAGGACACAAATCCCGGTCTCATGGATCAAAGACCTGTGTTTGTTTGAGGCATCCATCCACCTCACCTTCTTCATATGTGACCTTTCTTGCTCTTTATTCTCCTCCTGGTATAATTACTATGGTGACCAAAGGTCACCACCTAACAATAAATATACATACACTGGTAGGTCAAAAAAAGTCACCACCTGGATCTAACTAAGCAAATAGTTCAGATCCTTCCATTGGATAATTACTGCAGTGTTTCATATGTTTCAGCTGGTAACAAGTTATTTAACTCTAACTGATGCAGTGAGCAGCTTCTCATCTCTTAAACAACCATGTCAGAAGACATATCCTGTGGTCGTGGAAAAGATGTTACTCTGTTTCAGAAGAGTCAAATTATTGTCCTGCATCAAGCAAAGAAAACAACTAAGGAGACTGATGAAACTACTAAAACTGGGTTAAGAACTGTCCAACACATTATTAAAACATGGAAGGATAGAGGTGAACCATCATCTTCAAGGAAGAAATGTGGTCCGAAAAAAATCTTGAATGATCGTAATCGGAGATCACTTAAATGTTTGGTGAAATCAAATCGTAAAAAATCAACAGTAGAACTCATGGCTAATAGTTTAATAGTGAAAGTAAGAACATTTCCACACACACAATGTCAAGAGAAGTCAAGGGATCGGGACTAAACAGCTGTGAAGCCTTAAGAAAACCACTTATCAGGCATCAGGGTAAGAAGAGAGTTGGATGAAGTGATGCTCCCATCATGCCTAGTGCCTACTGTACAAGCCTGTGGGGGCAGTGTTATGATCTGGGGTTGCTTCATTGCTCAGGTTGAGGTTCAGCAATGTTATGTGGCCAAAAAATGAGGTCAGCACTACCTGAATATACTGAATGAGCAGGTTTATACATCAATTGATTTTTTCCTCCCTGATGACACGGGCATATTCCAAGATGACATGTCAGGATTCATGGGGCTCAGATTGTGAAAGAGTGGTTCAGGGAGCATGAGACATCATTTTCACACATGGATTGTCCATGGAGTCCAGACCTGAACCCCACTGAGAATCTTTGGGATGCTGGAGAAGACTTTACACAGCGGTCCGACTCTCCCATCATCAATACAAGATCTTGGCGAAAAATTAATGCAACTCTGGGCAGAAATTAATGTTGTAACATTGCATAAGGTTGTTGAAATGATGCCATGGCGAATGTGGGATGTAATCAAAGCTAAAGGCGGTCTAAAAAAAATAGTGTGTGACCTTTGTTGGCCAGGCAGTGTACCTATACGGCTATTTTTCTGGTGAGGACGGTCTGAAAAGGGCAGCAAAAATTAAAGAAAAAATATGTCAACAACAAATCCAACTAAACAAATAAAATCACGACACTCCTCCATACTTCACTCCAATGGTTTAAGTCAAGTATCGAACAAAGATACCAAATATTCTGTCATTGTAAAACTGAATATCTTTGAGTTTTGGACTGTTGGTCAGACAAAACAAGATGTCACCTTCAGGCATTTTTCATTATTTTACTACTTTTATTGACAGTTCTGACCTTTTGCACACTGACGATTGTGAGAGAAAGTAATTTTTAATTGCAGACATAGTGTTCTGTGTTTCTGAAATTATTATGGTAACTGCATACCAAATACTATTTCAGTACTGTAGCTGTATTCACATGCAGACATTTGACTAAAGAAGTAAAGATGTTACTAAAAATCAGCGTCTTCTCATGCAAAATGGGTTACTGTGGGGTTTCTGCAGTAATCTGCATCTTAACCGTGTAATCTAATGTCATGTAAACCAAAAACATGTTTTCTGTATATCTGGGTAGAGGATTAAGGGAAACCGATTTCCCAGATACTGTAGATTTCTCCTGAGCTCAAGTAGAGTTTTCTCCTCAGCTAAAAGTCCTGGATAAACACTTCAAATAGTGAGCTGACATTAATGGATAAACTGTTGAAATAAAAGCAGTTTAAACAGTCAAAATAGTTGGCTGAGTGATGGATAAAGAGTTTAAAATGTTAGCTAAAGCTATGGATAAACAGGCTAAAGTACTCCTATATACAGTGGAAACAGTTAGCTAAAATTTGTTATGGTTAACTTTTGGATTTACATTTGAAATGGTTGGATGAAAAAGCAAAAGTTACCATAAAGTAATGGATAACCTGTTAAAATAGTGGGCTTAAAGTAATGCAAACAGTTTACGTAGTTCTAGAGACTGTGTCCCAAAGGTGGGAGTGAGTCACATCTGTACACATCAACAGGAAGTCTCAAGTCTTAACCTTCAAGTGTTAAGCAAGTCCCAAGCCATGGTGGTCAGAATCAAGCAAGTCACAAGTCAAGTCATACAAAATGCTGATGATCTAAATCAATTTCTACATTTTAATCAGGTAGAAGACAGTAGAGCTGCAGCCATTAATCCATGAATCAATAATCAATCGATTATTCAATGAATCACCAGATATTTTGATAATCAAGTCATCAGTTTGAATAGTATTTTAAGCAAAAAACTCAAAAGTATCTGAATATCTTTGGGTCGTGGGCAAAACAAGACATTTGAGGATGTCATCTTGGGCTTTGGGAAGCACTTTGGACATTTCATGGGCCAAGTAACTGATCAATTAATCAAGAAAATAATCAAGAGATTAATCAACAATGAAAATAATCAACAACTGCAGGCCTAAAAGATAGTGGTCATGAAAAGTTGAGTTTTAATTTCAATGGTTTCAGCCTGTTTACACCTTTTAAATCCCACTGTCATATTTCTGTACTAACCTCCTTCCCGATAGCTGCCTCATGAGTTGGTCTCTGATTGTCTGCTTCAAGTCCTTTTGAGTCATCTGTCTCAAGTCTAAGTCAAGTCTCAAGTCATGAATACCAAAGTCATGTAGAGATGATGATGCAGTACGCTGCCTTGAAATTTTTTTTTTTTACAGTATAATGTAATGTATAATGTAAAATAAAGTGATTCTTATTCTCCACCTGTAAAAATATGTAGCATATACCCCAAATTTTGAAAAGTTTGAATATTTTGTCTATTAAAATGTGTGTCATAGCCTGTGTCTATGGCTCTGCATATCTATGTCTATGGCTATGCATGAGGGGGAGGTGCAGAACCTGGCACAGGTGAGCACAGCAATTAACAGTCTTTTCGAAGGGTTTGCTCTTGACGATCGCCACCTAAGTGTAAGTAATTTATACATGAAGCTCAGCACAAGTTCAATCAGGAAGACCTCCTTCGCTAGCATTCATTCACAGTTTTCCTTTACTCTCCCTCACTCCTCCTACTCCCTCTAATCTGCTGATTGTGGGCGTTCACTTCCTCTTTACTATCCAATCAGGGTTTGCCACGGTCTTGTAGCCAGTCAATTTGCTGCTGGCAAACTTTAAACTGCCTCTGTCTTTGCTCCATCCGTTGCATACAGACGATTGCGCAACCCTCCTCTACCCCTCTCTCCTCCAGTCTTCTGACCAGGCAAGCCAGTGACGACCACATCGACCTTCCACCACGCCTCTCTCCTCCAGTCATCAGGTCCAGGCCGCCGAACTCAGGAGCCACCCACCTCACCAGTATCTGCAGTGTCTAGACCCCGGGGGGGTTCCTCTTCACTACAGTTTAATCGCCCCCTATTGATATATGCGCATATTCTGTTCACCACAATGGGGTCTCACCGCCAAAGACTTTTATGCTTCATTGTCTCATGCACGTGTCAATAAACTAATTTCATTTTTACTCTTGAGTCTCTCCTGATTGAAATGTTAACATGTAAAATTTCATATGTATACTTGAACATTTAACACAAGTCTTACATAGAAGTGAATTTGATGAGAGAAAGCAAAAACGCTTAAGTCGCATCCCTTAAATATGAATGCATTTTCAGTGTGCTGCTTAAAGTGCCTTTCAGACACAGTGCGGTTTGAGCTGCTGGGTTCACGCCACTGTGCTTGACGCAGCAAAAAGCTGTTACATCACGGGACGAGCCCTTGGAAATAACAGGTTTCTGAGTGTAGTGGGGTCCTTTGCGGTGTTATGTCTGAGTGGCCCTTTACCGAATAATTTGGAATTGTTGAAGGATGTTTGATTATTTTGAAAGACTGAAGTACTGTCAGGGATGTGTTGACAGCATCGATGTCGGTATGGCTGACTCAGGAACAACCTAATACATCTGATAAAACCAACAGCACTCAGCATTTACATCCAGGCGATTGCAGTGTCCAACTCAGGACATTTGCCTTTGCAACACTGCAAAATATCACTGGTGTGGCGTCTTTTTGCTGAATCTGGTGAAAACTAAAGCTACAATTATGGTTAAACCAATATTCATTTAGAAAGGTAAGTTAGGCTTTAATTTTATACCATTAAATGAACTGAAAAGGTTTCATCATTTATATTAGCAGTGGAGTGATAGTTAAAGTAATAGATGGTTGGCACAGAACTGTCCGACTCAGGACACAGTTGAAATTATTGCAGTGTCAATTCATCTGGCAGGATTGTGAGATGAAAAAGTTCTCAAATAGGGGTCCGGGGGCCCTCATGGTCACTCTGGCACTCGGCCAGGGGTCCGGGAAAAGTTCTCAGATTCATTCATTTAAATGATATAAATATATATGAATATATTTAAATATGTTTTGTTTTTGTTTTGTTTTGTTTTGATTACAAAATGCTTTATTATAGCCTGCATTTATTGATTGATTAGATCAAGTTCAAGGCTCAAACTATTATTGTTCTTTCTAGATTTTTTCAGGGCTATTTAATATTTTCTGTTATTTATATTTTATTATATCTCATTATTTTCATTGTCTGTTATTTAAATGTTATTGTATGTATGCACCAATATGTGTGAATGTTTGTTATGGGTATTATGTTTTGACATTGTGCAAATATACGTGTCTCATATCTTTCCGATACGTCTCAGGTGTTCTTCCTTCACAGCAGTGGAAGTGTCTAAAAATAGGACATGTCAAGGGACATACATGAGGGAGTCCCCGCTATATTTTCTATCTCTGAAGGGATCCTTGGCTGAGACAAAAAAAAACCAACAACAAGAGAACCTCTGCTCTGACACAGTCACAATTTTGTGCACCTAATAAACTGGGTCATGTATTTGAGCAAAGCCACTGCACAAAGAGCCATTTAGTCATTTAGTAAGTGGTTGCATAATTCATTTTAATATACTGTGTCATCATTACTCGCACCGCAAGTTGTGGCTACCTGACTCATTTCTAAAAGATTGCTGCACAAAGACCGTTTATCTAAACATGAATCTACCCGCTGGTCTAATGTGCAGGAAACAGCACTAACAGCAGCGAGCGTTACACTCTGGGTAGTAAAAACGGTCACAGACCTTTGGCAGCAGAACATATGGATTAGTTTAAATGGTGATTTGATGTGCCTGTTAAAAGCGTATTGGGTGAAGAAATGGGAATGTCAGCTGTTGTGTTCAGTGTGAAGTGCCTGCTGGTAATTCAACTCTCAGAGGAGAATTAAATTACTCAAGCAGATCTTTTTCACCGCTGCTTTATGCTGTTGGAGGGACCAGTAGCTTTTAGAGCTTTCAAACTGCATGACCTTCGTTTTAAACGACTAACACCCTGTTACCAAGTCTTAATTCTGTTGATGTTTGCCGTAAATGTTCCCAAACACAAGGCCAAATGTGAAAATCCACATTTAACTTATTGTGGTCTTTTGTTTGGATACTTGTTGGTTTTATATACAATGTATATGTGGTCCTGCCTTGTGAAAATGTGACAAAATCTCACCTTTTTCCTTAGAAAAGTAGAGTTCTGTTTTGAATCCCCGAGCCGGCTGGGGAGTTTGTGGCAGGGGCGGGACCTTTCTGTGTGGAGTTTGCATGTTCTCCTCGTGTCCGTGTGGGTTCTCTCCAGGCACTCCTCCCACAGTCCAAAGACATGCAGCATAATAGGTTAACTCTAAATTGCCTGTAAGTGTGAATGTGAACGTGAGTAGTTGTTTGTCTGTGTGTGTCAGCCCTGAGATGAACTGGTGACTTGACGGATGGATACTTCTTCAAATCTACTGACGTCAACGGCTTTACACGCTATTCTCCACATCAGTAAACTAATAAACCCACTGCAATATGGTGTTTGCTATTAGGCAAACGTGAACTCATGACATCAGCTGGTCTGTAGAGACATAGTGGGAGAAATCTGAAACCAAATCAATATCATCCAGGGAGAGACTTCTAACAGACACAGAGAGGTATGATGTCATTCAGACTGTGTATTATTGATGACTGACTGAATGTATGTACAGTGGGGAGGCTGCTTTAAAGGGAAAGTTTATCCCCAAATCAAAATAACATGTTTCTCCTGTAGTGCCATTTATCCATCCAGTTTTTCAAATGTATATATATATTTGGCACTTTGAGCACCACAGGACTAGTTCTTCTAGTTTCATCGTACTGGAGAGAAGGCAGATATCTCTATTGCCAGAGCTGGGAAGTAACTAAGTACAAATACTCAGTTACTGTTCTTAAGTAGATTTTTCAGGGATCTGTAATTAACTTGAGTATTTATTTTTCTGGCAAGAAAAGACACAATCACACGAAAAAATGTGTAAAAGACGTAACAAGACAAAAAAGATGTAACAAGATGAAAAGCAACATAAAAGATGCAACAAGACAGAAAAGACATAACAAGATAACAAAAATAACAAAACAAGACAAAAAAGATGTAACACACAAGAAAGACAAAAAACTACATAAGACGTTAAAAAAAAGATGATGTCACAAGACAAAAATGATGTAACAAAACGAGAACATAACATAAAAGACATAAGATGGAAAAAGACATAAAACAAAAAAGAACAACATAAAATACATAACAAGATAAAATAGATGTAATAAGACAGAAAACAACAGAAAAGAAAAGGTGAGGTTCAGTTAGCTTTTCATTTTTATCTGAATAAAGAAGTTGGATCAGTTTTTTTACACAAGTATCTGCACTTCTGCTTGAGTACAGAATGTTTGTATTTTTGCCACCTCTCTCTACAGTCGATATCTCCAAAACTCAGCAACTCACACTAAAACACTACAGATGAATCAAAAGCACTACAGGCCAGAGGAAAAATATGTGTTTTTGATTAAGGGGTGAACTGTCCCTTTAAGGATCAAAATTTGTTATTAGTCTTTGTGTGCAGTTTTGTATTTTGCATGTAGACCTTTCTAACAGCAAAATTTCACCTGACCTAAATCTCCAGACCACTTTGAGTTGAACCAGTGCCTGGAGGACTCCTTTTTATCCACATTAGCGAAAGTAAAGAGCTGTTTTACCTTGAAGGAAAAGTGACATCAGTGCTGTTTGAAACAGCTGGATGACCAAGAAACATGGACTCACTCAGCTGGACAAAACCAAAGGTTATAAAAACACAAGTTTACAGGCTGCTGGGAGACAGACTGACCTCTCCATGACCTCCTTCATACATCTGTGCTTAAAGGAGAGGGTTTGTCACAGATTATAGTTCTCACTTCTTAACCTTGCTTGTATTCTCTTTATAAATCTCTTCTCATTAATTAGCTGGCGCGGCTTAGTGTGTGATATCAGTGTCAGCGGGTTCAGAAAGAGATCAGCTGCTTGTGTTATTAAATTCCTAATGAGAGTCACTAAAGAGACTCTGATGTTAGACAAGGACACTTCCACTAATGGCCAGGACAGCATTAAAGTCCAATACACCAAAGAATCACACAGACATCAGCTGACCCAATTAAATGTCCATCTACTCTAAGTTGTGTGATAATACTGATAGTACTGTTTAGATTTTAGCATTTTTTCTAACTTTTTTCTGTCATTGTTTTTTATTTTACCGTGTTTTGTGTACTTTATGTTCAGGGCTGTGTGCTGTTTGTGTTCCACCTTAGCTTGAGAGGCAGCTGGATTCACAAAATGTGAGAATCCCCCTTCTTAGGCTTCAAGTTATCCATTTGTGTCCACACCAAAAGTGATGCAGCCAATCAGACTACTGGCAGCTACAGCTGTGGTTTTAGGTGTGACAACAGCAAGAAGTGTCCTTGGAAGCGACTTGTCTCACTGGCGGCTCCTGAGAAGGTTAGCGCAGATAGTGTGATATAGCATCAGTTATATAAGAACTGGAGACTATTTCTTCATTGAAAGTGGAGCAAAGAACTGCAGTGAAGGCTTTTCTCAAAAGAAAATGTGTTCTCACTCTTCTCCTGACTGGCTTTGGCAAGTGTTTGATCTGATAGGTTGAAGTTAGACGTGATGGACAGATGGTTCATCCAATCACCTGCCAAGGGTTTTTTGAAAGTGTCTAACCTTTTCCAAATAATTTCTTAAGAACTACCCAGATGATTCTGTGTAACCAAAAAAACAAAAAACACTTTTCCCCTGGCTATTGATACAGTTGGAGGTTTGTTGAGTCATAAATTTTGTGTCATTCAGTCTTAAAACCAGGTAGGTAAGCCTTATTTTAGCTTGGCACTTGTTGATGACTTGGGCCCCCTAACAGCTGGTTAAGAGGAGTGATGAGTCAGCAGTTGGTATAGGTTATATATAGGTTATATATAGGTTTGATACACCTGGTGAATATAGTAATTCTTAACACAACAGACACTGGACTACTGTTTTTTCAGGCTTTTTTTTTTACATACAGAGTATTTTTAAAGCCTTACACTCAAACTACAAATTAAGGTACAAACTAGAACCATAAAGGCCTCTTCAGCCTTTGTGGTTCTGGTTTAACAAGTGGAAACTTTTTCCACTTATAAGCCTTTGAGAGAGCTGACTACAACCCAACACAAAGGGATATATGTACAACCATTTGTGAAAGCTTTCCCACAAGACCCCCTGTGACCAAGACCTTCTATGGTGTCATGGGTCCACCCAGAACCCTCTCTTAGGCCTTTTCCACTTAGATGGAACTGGCCTTGGAACAGTTAAAGCATCAATTTCGAAACCTTGTGAGCATTACCACCAAAAAAGGATCTGAATAGCTGGTTCTCTGCTGGCACCAATAGGTTTTCCTTGAGAACCAAAGTGGGCGTGTTATATTGTTGATGTTGATATCCCCCCCCCTTATCGGATTGTGTTGTTTGTATTATGACTGAATGTGCTCTTTTCTGTCTGTATTTTATGTTATTTCTTTCTCTGCTGGCTGTACAACAAATTACCCCCCAGGGGGATAATAAAGTTTACTGAACTGAACTGATCCTTGATTACAATGGTTCCACTCAGAACTGATGGAAACGCAGGCTGGTTCACCAGATAGGTTCAAAGAACCAGAACCAGAACCAGTTCTAGAAACAGAGCTGATTTGGTGGAACGGGGCCTGTCTGTGGGAGTTCTATGAAGAAACTTTCCACTTTCTGGGTGCTAAAAAGCAGTTACTAGATGATCTAGAATCCATCCAGGAGGTTCTACAGAGAACCCTCTTGTATTATGGTAAAAAAGGACCCTTGACAAACCCTTGACGGAAAAGTTCCTCCAGGAGTTCCTCCAAGATGAAAATGGTTCTTAATGGAACCTTCAGCCTTACAAAGAACCCTTTCTTCAAACAAGGGTTCTTCAGAAGCAAATGGTTTTGTAGAACCCCAACCTTTCAGGAAGAACCTTTTTGGAACCCTTATTTCTAAGAGTGCACCAGTCATGGGGTTTGCCCTGAAGGTGGTGGAAAGAAAGTTAAACAGAATTTAGAAGAGTTCATCCTCTGGGGAGCAGAAAGGGGGACAGGAAATCTGCCCAGATTTCGATATCTCTTGAGTGAAACTAGAACTTTTGTCCTGAGTAGGATGATGTCCCACTTTATGTGGGACTGAACAACATTTTTATCCCCTGTACTACATATCGAGATCATGTTTCACATTTTGATCGGCTCTAGCTTTCAAAAGTCAAACCACTGCAGGACAGACGCTTCTCTAAAATCTGACTTTAATCCAGTGGAAAGCAGGGAAGGCTGTGTTTGATGCCAATCAAACTGCACTTATGCGGGTCAAGTGCAGGTTAACCTGTCACTGTCTTTGCTATCCTATACCCAACGGTGAAGACTGCAAGTTACCAGATACTCACAAGCTGTGCAGCTTTAGGCAGAATATGATTAAACTTCTACAAAGAAAAGAAAACATAGTACAGCAAAGACGGAAAGGGAAACTACTTATCTTGTCTACCATGTGCCACTGAATCAACCAGAGGGCAAAGCACAGAGATGTTTCGAGCTATGGGGCAGAAGAGAAATTGTTCCACACAAACATACTCTCTCCCACATTTGGTTTTTTGGAAACTGGTCGTGCAAGTCTGTCAGGTCAAAATAAAAAATCAGTGTTTATCCTCTGAGGACTGTGGACATAATCAGATGTTATAGATATGCAACTTTTTATTTTTCATGAATTTGTCCTAATTAAATGACAAAATATGTTGTGTGTCATCATGTTTCACCTTAGTAGGAGAGCTACATGTGAGGCAGCTGGATCCGCAAGATCACAAGAGAATCTTTCGGTTTTGTGTAACAAACCGTCTGACATGTCGAGGTTGTAATCAGATTACAGATACAGTACGGCAAAATTATAATTTTAAAACGCACAGGGCAAACACACCTGCCAATTCATTATCATGGCCTCTAGTGAAAAAATGCTTCACTGAAAGTTCACCATTTTTTGTCTTTAAATCAAACAATGAATAAATAAATTGTGCACAACAAAGGAAGGAGCAGCTGGACAAACTAATAAACCTAACAATGCTGCTCTAACAGTGAGAGCAGCAATGATCAATCTGTTATTAATCAATAATTGATTAATCATTTTGAGTCTTTTTTTTTTAATTAAAAGAGTCTAACTTCCCTGATTCAGCTTCTTAAATGTGAATATGCTGTTTTTTTTAACTCCTCTTTGACAGTGAATTGAATATTTATGAGTTGTGGACAAAACAAGACATTTGAGGATGTGTTTTTGAGCTTTGATCAACATTTTCTGACATTTTATGGACCAAACAACTAATCAATTAATTGAGAAAATAATTAACTGGTTAATCAACAATGAAAATAGTCATTAGTTGCAGCCCTAAAAATGCTAAATTAGGATAAACAATTTCGCCACATTTTATATTGAGGTAATCCAGAAGTAAGTCACATTACTTTGACATTATGATACACAGATTATATTACTGACTACATTTTTAAAATTTTTAAAAGTCATTTCCCCAACTCTGCTGATTTAATAGCTAATTTCTTTTTTTTTTTTCACTTCCATTCACTGAGCCTCCGCTGAACTGTTTGGTGCCCCCATGGGACGGCCCACCTCCCACTTTGAAAACCTCGGGGGACCCCGGGGGTTTACTGCACAGTTTATGTAGCAATGTCATCATGCAGGAGCCTATGGTAGGTCATGTGTTGCTCCATCTTTGGCGTGTGAATGTGGAGGTGGGGGGCGGCTGGCTGCCAAATAAGTGCTATGGAGGGGACAGGGGTGGGGGGTCGTTATGACATTCCCAAACAGCCCAACAGCCACAGACAGCTGGACGGGAACCAGCTGACTGGTTGCTATGTGAATGCAAGTCTTTGCTTTCATCCCAAAACAATTGATGGTGACCGACTCAGTGGCCCTTTAATCCACCTCTGCTCTCACAGAGCAGCAGAGTCACAATCTGACCTCCATCTTTGTTCAGCCGGAGCTGTCTGCTGCAGCAAATGTTACATCTGAGTCCAGTTAGCCGATCTTCACTGCCAACAGACAGTATATCTTACTTGTTAGAGTATATTGTGGCTTTTTGAAACTCTTGAATTTGGTACATGTGCCCTTTTCTGCTCTTTGTAAAATGAGAAGCATAAAAACTGCAATTATTTACTTTAACTAAATGGATACACCTAGAAGTAAATTAATTATTAAATATATAGACTAAAGAAAGAATATTTTTAGTAACGAGGAAAACCGACACCCCTTTGCAAGTTAGTGTAATTCAGTGCAACAGCCATGCAAAAAATATTTTGCATGCACAAGTGTCCAGCTAAATCAGTTA